>NW_019379487.1:102256-115297 GCF_000648655.2 Copidosoma floridanum | reverse complement strand
CTTACATAATTCATTTATTATTGATTTAATTAATTACTTCATTTATATAAAAATGTGATAATGTAACATAATTTGTTTGTCGAATTCAAAATAAGAAGCTCCTTTAAAAACCATTGATACATTCTTTAGTTGATCCGTTCTTCAACTCTATTCTACATGTTTATTTAGATTTTTTTTATTTTTTTTTTTTAGATGTATTACTTAAAAAACAAATACATAATTTATCATGAATTGAATGTATCATCAGTGAATGCATATAAAAATAGAATATTATAGTTACTAACCATACGATAAGTACAAGAAAATACGATAAGTACAAGAAACCGAGTTTCCATAGTCGGCAGCGCTTGTAGCAGAGTGGGTAAGGTACCCTACTCACATGTATGAGGTCGAGGGTTCAAATCTCTTTATTGGAAAGTGTTTTTTTTTTTTTTTTTTGAAGAATTGTAAAAGAAAAAAATTCAAAGTCAAATAAAAATTATTGCGGGAAAACAAAATTAAATTTTGTTGAAAAATTAATTGCTTGGGAGTGTGAGGGGGGCAAAGGTGTGCAGAAGAGTAACACGGCACGGTTGGCAGATATACATATATAGTGGGGAGAGGGGAAGTGTGTAGAGAACATTAGATGAGGGGGACTGGGTAAGGGGGGAAACTTGAGAGGAAGAGACTTTGGGTAAACCACTTCCGTTTAAAAAAAAAAATCTGTCGGTTTTAAAATTCCAGCCCCCCGAGTACGCAACATAAAGATCTTCGTTCTAAAAATATATAGAAATATTTTATATCCTACACAACATCAAGCAAGACTTTAAGCAACTAAAAAATAAACTCTTATAACGTTTGACTCTTTAAATTAAAAAATTTTTCTGCACCATAGGTGTTCTGCACAAAAGAAAAAAAAAAAGCATTCCTTACCACCAGTAAGAGGATTTGAACCACGTTTAGAAGATCCCCAGTTCTTATGAGGTGCATCTGAAAGTAATGTTTATATTTTTATTTCGTGTATTGCATTTACCACCTTAATCACGTAATTGGTTTATTAATATTTTACAAATGTGCATACAACATTATTTCGTGTTAGTTAAGGTGGTTCATGCAAAAATTAAAAACTGGGCCATCAAAGTAAAACTTGGAGAGATTCTTTACAAACCTTTCATATACCTCTCTGAAAAATATCAGATAGACTTATAGCATAAAATCACGAGAACGAGACGTTTGAAAATCGTCGTTGAGAAATAACACGAGCTCTTATGAACGTACACAATTTTGTCACCGTATGTCATGCGATTACTTTTCGTAGAACTGGGCCAGGATGATCAAAAACTAGAGTAATAAGCTAGAAGTCATCCCATTTGTAATATTTCGTTGAAAATTTTACCTTATAGGACAAAATTAAGAGATATCGATTGAAGCGCAATCATGCATTGCCATTTACTATGTTAAAAGCATAGGCGACAGTCGACTGCTAATTTTTTGAGCTTAATTGGAATTACATAAAGTAGTTTTTAGAAACCTTAATATTAGATATTGTGATCTATAATGTGATATGGATGCTTTATTTTATTCAATGAAGAATACCTAATAACATATTTATGAATATTGACAGCTTCAATAGAAATTATTTTTTCAGTTGCACATTTGAATCGGGAGTCGTGCATGAACCACCTCAATAGGTTTGTGAACAATGAATCTGGTAACTGATTTCACAACTAATTTTCGTTTACAAATTTTACTTGGACTTTACATATACTCTTTATTCTAAGGGAAAAATATCTTATTTTTAAAGCTGTAATAAATTTATTGTAATTGCTACAACAAAGTTAAGAAGTACTTTTTACTCATGAATACTTTAATGTGGATATCAAGTACGAGCAGATAATAGAATTTCTCATTTATTCATACAGTACATAAAAAAATTAAATAAATTCTTAAAACATAAGTTTATACATGTAATAAAGTTTACTAAGAAACTGTTTGATTTAAATAAAAATTGGAATCAACTCTTCCTTACTAGTATCGAGCAATTAAATGTTAAAATTAAATATAATTGAATGGTGTTTTATATAAATTTGTTTTATTTTATGCAAAATATTTTTTTTAATTATTTAAAACAATAAGACTCACATACTTTTAACCGTTATAGAAGCCCGTAAAAAGTATTTCTCAAGGGTGTAGAAACTTTGTCTAATGTCATTTTATGTCAAATTTATTTTAAGTTACCTTATTTTTTATGAACATAATGATAATTCGTTTAACATGGTTTCGTAAAAATAAATTATGAAAATTGTAAAGAAAGATCATATTGATTTTGTTTGACTTTTTTATTGATGCAGATCAAGTTTAAACAGCATAACGAAAAAATAGTGCAATTATGTAAAATTAATTTGATGCTACAGTTTTTGTACAATGCAAAGAGCAAACGATAGACAGGGTTAGTACTTTAGATTAAATTTCAATTTGTTATAATGGTGTTTGTCAAATAAAAGCGTCAATTTTACCAATAATACGATACTTCCATGAAAAAAGTTGAATAATTAGCATAAAATAATTAATAAATATGAAAAGTATACAGAAATTTTCCCGTTAACTCTGGTATTAAAAGTCTGGCACTATAGTGCTATAGCATCATTAGCTAGATTATTGGTTTTAAATCCAGCTTTGTCCGGATTGAGACTTAGATATTATTAGATTTGTTTTTTTCTAATCAATTGACTTATTTAACTGTTAGTTTATATTNTTGCATTTATCTCGTATCAATAATTTTTTTTCGTAAAAATTTTTCTAATCATAAAAAATATCTAATGATGGTATTTAATTTTATTAAATATCTCGAGGGTACTGGAAAGAAAAAAAAATCAGTTAATAAGTGCAATAAAAACCAGTAAACATCATGTTTTACACAGAGAACTGACAAGTTTTTTCAATAAATTTTATTAGTAAAAGTATCAGTCGACTAAATCCTGAAATATACCAGTTTTCCAATGTTATTTAAAAACAAAAACTAGCACATTACTTCTTATTAATCATATAATCAATTTATTAAGTTATCTACAGTTAAAAGTACCATACATATGTGGATTTTTGCTCCCCAAAATTTTACTAGTATTAAATTTACTAAGGCATTAAAATGTTACTCAAATATTCTTTAAAATGTACTTTTCGTGCTGTAGGATTGCCTACGATATTTAATATTGACTGATCAGTAATAAAATACCGATGAACATTAGTACTAAAAAATATGTGGATAAGTAATAAAAAAAAAAAAAGTACTATATGTATGTAGATGTTTGCTCCCCAAAATTTTACTAGTATTAAATTTATTAAGGCATTGAAATGTGACTTAAACATTCTTTAAAATGTACTTTTTGTGCTGCAGGATTGCCTAAGATATTTAATATTGACTGATCAGTAATTAAATACCGATGAACATTAGTACTAAAAAATATGTGGATAAGTAATAAAAAAAAAAAAAATACCACTGTCCGGAAGAGGTTAATGCAATCGTCTACCCAAAATTATTCATTAACTGTCAAAGAAATTAGTAATTTTCTAACAAACTGACCTACTTTAGTTTTCCTTCTTGTAATTCCTGTATCGAAGCTTCAATCAAAATTAAAACATCTTTCTATCCAGGATAAATAAGTTCTTTCAAAAGCGTCATAATTCTTATTATTTTTTGGTAATGCATCGAATCTTTTTTTTAGATTGTTAAAAAAAATTTTTCTGAGCGTTTCTTTCAAATTATTAATAATCTTGTGATCATTGTCGTCAAAACCAGAATGTTGAACTAAAAACTGTAGTACACAGCGTTTTTTAACATCGAACGACAAATGAGCATTTGTCTTCAAAACTAATAATAAGTCCTTGTAGGAAATAGTCAAAGCCATGATAAAAATAAAGTAATTAAACAATTGTACACGAAAATATCAACTATTGTTTTATTATTATTACTGCCAAATATTTTTGTAAACGTCGCAAAAAGTAATAATAATGACTATTATTGTTTAACAAAAACTCTTTACAACAGTCACGGACTACAAACTTCGCTTGACCAATACTGTGGACTAAGAAAACGATACAGTCTCAGGTATAAGATCGTTTAGCTAGATTTATTACTACTAGCGTGGTGTCAGTTAAGGTATATGGTTACTAAATAGGAAATTTTTTTTTCTAGTTTAAAAAATATTGTAAAGTATGAAGTAAAACTGATTAATAAAAATAAATTTTGTAATTAAGTCCTACTGTTTTTAATAAACTACAAAATAATACATGCTTACAACCTATTTATTAGGTAAATATTGTAGAATCTAATGAGGAGCAACAAGTACTTTTAATTGAATTAATAGATAGTACTTTGATTTTGAAAGGAGTATTATCTTATTGGGAAATAAATTTTGACATAAATGGAGCATTTTTTATTTCAAGTTAAAATAAAAATTGCAAGAATTTTTTATTCGAGCGAGCTCTACACTAGTACCTATACCAAAAGATCCTACAGGACATTTGCAGGATTGTTTGAGTACGATTGTATGACATTTAATAAAAATTGTATGTTTTTCTGTATGATTAAAGTTATATGCAAACAATAAATTTGAAACAACAAATAGGTAACTAGCATATTTATGCACAATTTTTTCCGATTTTATATATTGCGTATTATAATAGTCAAATGAAAAATGCATGAAATATACTAAAGAAATCTTAACAAGTAGTTAAATTGAGCTTCAGCGAGAACAGTGTATCAGCTACCTGTGGCACTTTTTAAATTTTTTAGGACTTGCTGATGTTCATGATATCATTGTTAAACTTTCTGACCGTCAAAAATGCTGATGCAAAACCGTAATGTTATTGTTGTTTAAACAATTTGTTTAACTAACAGTTCTTGCATCATAAATCTCAAATTCCTTATCATTCTTATTGAAAACTAAAAAAATATTTTTTTTAACAATTTTTTTTTGCAAAACGAATATAAAATTTNAAAACTATAGAAAATAGGTGCAGCTTGTGTTTTAAACAATTTCAAGTCCTTGTTTATTCAAACAAAATGTTTAAACAGTTTTTTTTTGTAAAATAAATATTAAATTTGTAACCACTAAGCTTAAAACCGATAGAAAATATGTGCTGCTAGAATTTAAAAAATTTTTCAATTTATGTTTATTTAAACAAATTGCCTAAACAATTTTCTTTGCAAAATAGAAATTATTTTCGTGTTCAGCACTTTAAAAAACCATTAGAAACACTACTAACTTATTTATTATGGTCGAAACTTTGATGGAAATCAAATATAAGCAATTAGGTATGGCCACTGTGACGACTTTAGCGCCACCTACACAATACATAGTACAACGTAGACATGCGAGGGAAATGGATTCTAAAACTAGAGTCAAAGACGAGTAGAACAATATCAAAAAATAATTTTTTGGAGCAAAATTTATTTGAATCAGGAATTTTGACACATTTTTTTGGGTTTCGTCACACTGTGCGGTGGGCCGCTAGTGCAAGTATATTTATCATAGAGATCATATCTGAAATGTCAATGTCAATATGATCATGTCCGGGATGTCAATATGTGAAATTATTTCATCAATGATGTTTTAAGATTTCTTCATTACTCTTATAAAAATGTTCATCGTCGTGTATTTACATGCACGTATATACGTATCAACGTACGTTATCATTAGTATTTCCTCGACTGATTTCAATACAGAGTTTTTTTCGTAGCAGAAAATTTTATAGCACTAAGAAAAATTCTTTTTATTTTCTAATTTGGCTTCTTAAAAGACCTCGTTTGATTAATTTTAAAAAGAATCATGCAACTTCAATTTATTTTATGATATTTTATGTTCTAAAATCTTGAATGACATATAATTTTCTATGTATTAATTTTATTTGGATAGAAAGTTAACTAAATTTAGGGATGTGCGAGTGTAAGTTTGATTCTTCATTATCAGTAGTTGTACATCTGAGGATTTTTTAAATCAATTTTCATAAATCTTGGCTCGTTATTTTGTATAAGACATCCTCACCACTGAGACAAATAGCCATTTATTTAGATAACTTGATTTTTTGAGAAAACTACTTTATTTGCTAGTTCTATTTGTTTTATTACATTATATATTAAGAAATATGGANATTTTGCGTAATGAAATTTTGATTATTATTATTATCATTATTACTATTACAAGCAGTATCAACAATGTTTTTAGGGCACTATGGTGTTGTTCAAACTATTTTCAATAAGTTCTGAACATTCCGATGCTTCTTGAAAAATATTATTGTCTATGTCATAGTTTTTGTATCTGCATAAAAAGAACCTTTAAAACTGTTAAATAATAATATACATGTATATAGTTTGTATAGTAGTGTTAAACAAACTTATTACTATAACATTTCAGTCTCTCACGTTAGACATCTCACATAATATTTAAATGACACAAATGATTCAGAAGTAATACATGTTGATTGTATTCTTATTGTGAAAGTAAAGTAAACTAGATACGATGTTTTTCTACTGTACGTAAACAATTTTTTCTGTAACCAAAAGATAAAAAAAGAAATATTCTTTAAATTACAAAAAAGAAACAACAAATTAAACAAAATTAAATAAAAAAATCTTCAATTATGTTATGGTTTCCTCAAATTAACGCTCCTTACAGTCTTCAATACTAGTTACGAAAAGTTTTTCCCAATTTATACTTAAATTAAACAGTTGTTTGAAAAACTTTAGTAAGTATATGAACTAACATTTTAAAAATTTATTTAATTTTTTTGAGTACTGTATAAATAAGTAAGAAATTCTATTTCCTTCTAGTATTCGATGCCCATATAAAAGTATTAAAGAGAAAACTTTAATGATTAAAAAATTCAGTTAAATTCGTAAATGAAAATTAGTTGTGAAATAAATTACTAGATTGATTGTTGACAAACGTATTAACTGACACGAAACAATGTTAAATGTACATTTATAAAATTTTAATGAACCAATTAGCTTACCAAGGCGGTAAATGCAACAAACGAAATGAAAAAATCAACGTTAATTTCAGATGTACCTCATAATGACATAAATTAATCCCGAGTGTCAAATATGCTCTGGCCAAGTGGGTAAGACACAAGACTAGGAATCTTCCGGATCAGCTTCAAATCCTCTAACTGGATTATGCAGGAAAAATTTTAAAATTCAAAGGGTCTAAAGTTATACGTATTTTTTTTTTTAGTTGCCGAAAATATTGCTTGACATTGTGTAGCATATTACACAGGAAATCGTGCAAGAAATCTTACACGACATCTTATAAGATTTCGTGTAGAATATTTTGTAAGATATTTTGTAGGATATCTTGCATGATATCGCGCAGAAATTTTATTACGGGGGATGACTGTGCATCCTATTAACAGAAAGTGTCAGTGAGCCTTACAAAGTAATAAGAACAACATTCAGATCTACGAAAAAAACACCGTTACCATCGGTGTCTGTGTCAGTTTTTTGGCCATCTAAATTATCTTCCAGTTGCACAAAGGAAAAAAAATTTATTAATATGCAAGAGACAAAAACATGTGGTGAATAAAAATGAAAAATATTGGTTCAAGCGAAAGAAGTGCTACCAGCGTTAATTAAAAAAATTGAAAATCAGTCAAAAATTAACAAAGATAAACAAAAAAAAAAAACAATAAACAATTCATAAATCAACAACAGCAAAAGCAAAAATTCAGGGTAAATAATGCCGAGAAATAGTGTGATGCCATGGTGGGCCTTATCGGCAGTGAAGCATCCGTCGGGAAGTCAGATACAGACGAGTGGAATATTGTGGATGATGTAAAATATTGTTTATATTGCCGAGAGTATGGCGCACATTTTACAAGTGGATGTTAAAAATTGTGACACGATGCTAAAAAGGGAATAATAAAAAGTTCTACCATTGCCGAGGAACCAAAAGAAAGAATAAAAGAAGAAGGATGGTATCATAAAAAAGTGTCATACAGTAATTATTAGTGTCGGTATGAAAACGACAGGAATTTTGATAGACAGCAGGGAAATTATTGTAAAATCTCTTATAATAAAAGAAATCGCTTCGATGCATAATTATAGTAAATATGACCACAGGGAGGATGATTATCGTGACAAGCGAAATAACCTGTACTTCAACCAGGATAATTGTAAGAATGGTTATAGCGGAAATAATTTTAACAAACAAAATGCGGGGGTTAGCAACTCGAAAACTGGACATTTAAACTCATGGGATGTTTGACGCGATCCCCTATCGTCAAACATAATAGTGCAATAAATGAAGAAACTTATACAAAAAATTTAAGACCGTCCAAGAAGGGTGTGGATAATAGTAAGCATACGGTGTCGAAGACTTTTTGCACGACATGTATAGATAAGGCAGTTGCTGATGACAAAGAATCGATGGATACTTTATCAGGAAGCAAAGGAAGCACACACGTTCCTTGTCATATCATGCAAAATACAATGAGAAATTATCCATGGAATCCGAACGCAACAAAAAGGCTGTAATGAAACGATGCGAGAGTGAGAAAAAAATTCTAAGGCTATGAAAAAAGATAAGCAGTAGCTATTTTGGACAGTAAAAATAAATTTATCTAAGATAGGATACACACCACCTACAGTATTTCTAATCAGCCCTAATATAAACAAAAGTACGACACTTTATGCTGATATGGGCTCGGAAATTTTAATAATCAAGGAGAGTTGTCTCGATGTGAGAGTAGCGTTAAACGGTAGGGAAAAATGAAAAATTAAAGGCGTAACTCACGGAGCTCGCCAAACTTTGGGATCTATAAGATAATCTCTAGAAGATTTTATATGTACCCTACATGTGGTCCCCTATGACTTTCCCATACAGGTGGAAGGCATCATAGGATAGGATATTTTTAAGTTGTGTAACAGCCAGATTAATGCCTATTAGAATACACTTAAATTAAATGGAATTGAAATTCATCTACTAGAGTCAGAAAGTTTTGAAATAAGGCCAAAAATAAGGTAAGTTATATATGCATAATTTTATCGCAACGAACAAAAATGGTATGGTGTATGCCAAATGCTTAAACATATCAAATAAAACGATAAATGTACCAGTCACAGTGGAGGATTTGTTGGAGTGCGAGACTACAAAGAAAGCTGACTCATCTGACGTCAATGAGGATGACGTAAAAGCATTAGGAGGAGCCTTTATACGAATGTTTAAGGGAGCTGAAAACCTTGGAGAAAATGAAGAGCTAGGCAATGAAATAAAAAACGATACTGGCTGCACATGTGCGAAGAAAAATATAGTGAGAAACGAGGGTTGTGACAAGGACGGCCATGACAACGAAAATACTCAGATACTTGAAGAAAACATTAAAACAGTCGGCTTAAGTAACAGGAAAGATCGAATCGACAGAATAATAGAGTTAGTCGATACATCGCGATGCAACGAGGAAGAGCAAAAGCATGTGCAAGGGCTTGAAGAAGTTGACCCGTATGTTTTTGGACTCAATAGGGAACAACTGAAAGCGACAAATCTTCTAATACATAGGATAAACACGACTACAGATAGGCTTATTGTAACAATGAGGTACAGAAATACGCCAGCTGTAAGAGAGCAAATGAAAGTTGAGATTAAGAAATTCCTCGAAAAAGGTATAATAGAGCCTTCAGAATCGCCATACACCTCGAACACGTGGATAGTACCAAAAAACGCAGTGCCAGGCGGCGAAGAACGTTGGTGAAAGGTAACGGATTTCAGGCAACACAATGGAATAACAGTAGGTAGTTGTCACCCACTTCCATTCCAGAGTGCTATACTGGAACATCTGTCGACAGCACGTTATATTACAGTGGTGGACTTGAAGCAGGGGTTTTTTCAGATAGAGATACATGAAGACGATGCCCATAAAACATCGTTTTCGGGGCCGGATGGGCACTACCAGTACAAAAAAATGGCTATGGGTTGCACAGACTCTCCAAAGACGTTTTCACGAGCAATAACACTAGCACTGGTAGGGCTGCAAGGCCATGAGGTGGAGGTATATCTAGACGATATAATGGTGTTTGTAAACGCTTCATAAAATTGTTAGAGTTATTGTCAAGAGCAAACCTTAAAGTTAAGCCGAGGAAGTGCCAATTCTTAAAATGTAAGACAAAAGTGTTAGGTCATATTGTAGGAAATGGTGAAATAAAAACGGATCCAAAAAAAATCGAAGCTGCAAGAAAATACCCAAGGCCTACAAATGCAAACAAAATCAAACAATTTTTTGAATTTGTCAGGTATTACAGGAGATTTATTAAAGGTTCTGCAAAAATCGCTCAACCGCTATCTAAACTTCTAAAGAAAGGTACAGAGTTTAACTGGGAAGAGCAGTATGAATAGGCATTCAAAACGCTCGTAGATGCACTTTACAGCGAACCTGTACTTAAAGGACCTGATCTAGAAAAACCATTTGTGGTGATAACGGATGCATCAGACTATGCTATTAGGGCGATATTGAGTTAGGGAAGAATAGGGAAAGATATCCCGTGTGAGTATGCCTCTAGATGCTGAAACGGCAGCGAACTTTGATACCCTACATATGATAAAGAATTTCTCGCAATAGTTTACGCAAAAGAACAGTTTCTACCCTATCTATTTGGCCCAAGAGTCACGGTTGTTACAGACCATGAGCTTCTTGAACATTTGCACTTATCAAAGAAACCAGATGTAAGATTTAACTGGCTTAAAGCTGAATTAAGGGGCTATGAGTTTGATGTAGTTTATAGACAGGAATAACTAATAAGGTACCGGAAGCACTGTCCCGAAATCAGATTATAGAGGATGGAAAAAAAATCCTGAACTACCACGACGAAAGTTATAAGAACTTGCCGAAGAGAAAAAAAAGGATGATCATGGTGACATAAATGCGCCACCCGCACGAATATTCAAGGTGTGGACAAGAAGAGAGAAAAACATAATAAAAAAGGATGAAAAATGGCAGATAGAAACATCCGATTCAGATGAGTCGAACAAAAGGGTAGAAAGAAAGAAACCATGCAAGATGAGTTATTCAGATAAGTTAACAGTCAGTGAGCACAGCAATGCAGATTCAGAGTCAAAATGGCTGGTGTTGAATAAAACTATACAGAGTAAAAGAGCGGAGCCACGTAAGGAACAGGGGAAAAGAGGCAGATCGCGTAAACGAGTTGTGCAGATAACAGAAGAGAATCACAGGAAAAACATTAAAATAGGACCTTTAAGCAATGATGGAGAACAAATCTTAAATAAATTAGCCTATATGCGCAAAGAAGAAAATATGAAAAAGTAGTGGGAATAACAAGCACGCCTTAAACGGAAATTTAGAGCCAGAAAAATATTGAGGATTTCAACTAGCCGCAGCTAGCCTAGCAAAAGAGAAAGATTAAGGGGAGGCAAGAATGGCAGATACAGATATCACAGAAGTAAAGGCGAGTTATGATAAACACTAGGGTCACCAGCGGGCACAGGCAGGTCTGGTTGCAGAGTTGATCGCAAAAAGAGAGAGAATCCTAGACCCTATAGATACTCTAAAGAAGATGAGTTCGGACACGGGTATGCCAAGTGCGAATGAGAATAAAAGAGAGAAGGGCAATGACCGATGGGCTCAAACTCACGTGTAAGGTGTGATCTAAGAGAGTATCAAGCAACAACCAAAAATACCGAATACGGTCGAGGGGAGCCGGCCGATTCCGAAGGAAAGGGCACACAGCAGACCGCCTAGTAAGAGTGTGAGCAAAGAATAAATAAATGAATCATGACGGGGTACACAGAAAAAATAAAGTCTTGACAGCCTTCAAAGGAGAGAACAGGCTTAAAAGATAGAGAGACATTTGTTAGCAAGGAAGATCCTCTGCGCGGGTCACCACAGATTAATAAAAATCTATCGGGGAATGAAAAAACAATAAAAGAGGTAATGAGCGATTATACCGATGACGATAATAAGGGTGAAAATACAACAGGAGGCGAAAGTATAACCAAACGTAGCTCAGAACAAAACTGCAGGGAGCCGAGTAAAAATTTTAAGCTTATGAAGGAACTTCCAGTAGAAATACCAGGTAACTGCTTATTCGACTCAATTATTTTTTTTGCTGTGACTTGCAATTAACAGCATGGAAACTACGTGATGTACAACAGTGTTCGAAGTGGAAAAATGTGTGTTTCGACCCGGAGGATGTAAAAAAAATTCTGCGATCTGATACAGAATATGGTAATGACTGCATATTTCTGTTTGTACGAGAATTCAGGAAGAACGTTTGTATACATCTACAGGGCACTAAAAAGAAAATAAAGTGTAAAATTTTCGAAAGTTTCACGATAAAAGAGAAATATAAACACTTGTATCTTGTTAACAACTACTTCAGGCCACTTGTTGCCGTAAATAAGCAAATCAAAAAAAATCCAGGGAAAAAGGGATCGCTGGTCAGTGACAGATCAGACGCTGATATGAATTGGAAAAATGAGGTAAACGAGCCGGAAAACAGTGTGACAAAACGCAAAAAAATGTGTAAAAATTCCAGCTTCAACTGAATTTTGCTCCAAAAAACTATTTTTAATATCGTTTTACTCGTCTTAGACTCTAGTTTTAGAATTCGTTCCCCTCGCATCTCTACGTTGTACTATGTATTGTGTAGGTGGCGTTAAAGTCATCACAGTGGACATACCTAATTTCTTATATTTGACTTCCGTCAAAGATTCGACCATAAAAAATAAGTTAGTAGTGTTTTTTATGGTTTTTTGAAGCACTGAACACAAAAATAATGTCCATTTTGCAAAAAAAATTGCTTAAACAATTTTTTTAAACAAACATAACTTCGAAAATTTTTAAAATACAAGCAGCACATATTTTCTATGGGTTTTAAGGTTTGTGGTTACTTATGCAATATTTATTTTGCAGAAAAAAATTGTTTAAACATTTTTTTTAAATAAACAAGTACTTTAAATTTTTTCAAACACAAGCTGCACCTATTTTCTATGGTTTTCAATGTTTGTTAGTACGAATATAATATTTAGTATGTATCATTTTGTTCATGTTGTAATG
>NW_019379487.1:40845-76083 GCF_000648655.2 Copidosoma floridanum | reverse complement strand
CTACAATATATATATATTGCTCACTCCCACTACTAACAACGCTTACCGCCATATGTATTCAGTAGAAATACCTCTTTATTCAGAAAATATCGGTCCTACGCGTTTGTCCTCTGCCGACATCAGCATTAGAGAATAAAAGTCGCAATGACATAAGGCTAAGTATCCTGCTACAGTGAATTTTTTTTCTCTCTCTTCCATTCTTGTTTCCTTTTTCTTTTACTCTGCACCTTTTTTATTTTTATTTTCTTTCTTCTCTTCTGCATAATCCAATTTCATTTTGCTGCACACATAATTGATTTTTTTAAATATTTTCTTATTTTTTGCTTTTCCTTCCCTGCAACACTAAAAATTTTTTTGGCTCTGCACATGTATAATTCTTTTCTTTTCTTTTTTTGTTCGAGAAATTTTTTTTTCTCTTTTTCTTGGTTCTCATTCTTTCTTCCCCCTTCGGCATCAACATAAGTTTTCTTTTTTTTAATAGTTCAATTTTTTTTACTTCTTTATCTTCTATTTCTTACTTTTTATCTCTTACATTATGCTAAAAAACAACGAATTGTAATAATAGTGATTTGGATTTCAGTTTTAATGCTGGCCTCTAGTTAGGAGACTAATTATTAGCGTTAGAAATAAAAGGAGGACAAGTCATCAAATGAGCGGTGGAGGTGCCATTTCAGGAGCATGTGAGAGAATATTTGAAGAACCTTGAACTAGTATATATGGGTCCAGCTGTAGAGGTACGAGATAGGCTTGTTTGGTATCATATGCGAACACAGTAGAATACTTCAAAAAATAGGTGGTCTCACTTGAAAGACCAATTAAACCCAACGGATAGGATGAAACCGACCTGCCCACCCTTACCACAAATCCCTAGTAGTCATAGATGGCGTGCTATGTTCCATGTAAACACAACTAATGGACAGGAAGAGATGGCGTATGCCGAAATGAACAGAAACACCTTCGAGAATAAGATAGTAAGTTGAATGGAACTGGAACTTAAATGACGGGTCAAGAGAACCGAGAGCGCATACACTTAGAGAAAACAGAACAAGGAAAAAGAATGAAAGATAAATTACATCCACAAGCCTAATCAATAGTTCATTAACGCCGAAACGAAACACAACCCCTTCTGTCAAACAAGCTACATTATAATGAGTACAAGGTCCCCGAAGAGAATACAGGCTGAATCCATGTCTCTCGCTACCATCAATCCACCTCAAAAACACATATAAATTAAGATACAGCGTAAATAACAACTCCTCTTTAAGAATAGTACATGATCCCCTTTCCTTGGAAAGAAAACGTCAACCCCCTTCCAAGCACGCATGTGATCCGTAACTAAGACATACTTTGTGCTACGAACAAAACCAGCAGATTCAGAGTCAGCCGGGTCTATATCAATGAGATAATCCGTATAACCAAGTAAAGAGGCTACGGAGAAGTATAGATTTTAGGCGAAAACTACAGACCGTAGATATATTTCACAAATAGGGGATACAATTCGGTAACACAGATAGGGACGATCTAGAAGAGTTTATAGTGAATCTACGTGAATGCTTGTTAACATATGGATTGACAATAGAGGATGTTTTGCAAGCTCTATTAACTATGCTGGCACCCAAGATAACTATTGATTCTGTAGGAAGAAATGTTTGTGGCATTATATGTGAGAAATAATAAATCCATTTCAGTTACAGTTTGGGGTTGTAGGGTAACATGAGCAGCTTTCGAGATCGATTGATAGGCGCACGTAAGGACCAAATGAGAACGTAGCGGCCTACCTGTCAGAAATCCAAACACTCATGGATGAAGTAAATCCTTCCTCAATCCTGGAACAACAAGTCAATAGAACATATAGAAATCTGTACCCTGGTTGTCGAAACCAATGAATTGAGCCCACATCTAAAATTTTACAGACTTCCTAGAGTTGGGAAAGAAGATGGAGTTAATTAAAAGTCAAGACAACGATTATCAACCCTCTCCCGGATCTGAAGAATTCCTACTCCCCTTTATAGCCTACTAATCCCACTGGCAGAAAATAGTTACAAAGTTAGCAACAGTGGAGACAATAGAGATTACAAATAGCGCACTAAGTGCTCTTGAAAGTTCAGAATCATTGGCTTCAATTGATAAAAGCAAAAAGCAGAATCAAGCAAATTCGGGGACAAACATAACGCAATAGAGAGGTCTCAACAATAACATGACTAGCAAGGGAGGACAAAAGGGTACGAAATCAAGTGCATGCTTTATATGCAAGCAAAACAGACAATAGCCCAGAAATTTCCGTCAAGTCATATATTGCTAGAAGCGAGGAAATATTGGAAAAATTACAAAAAGAAGCGCATTATGGGTCAATGCTCTCTCTCAGAATTGATAACAGGCTCGAGCACAATCAACAGATAAGTTATCAATTGACCTGAAGGAAAATGTAAATGAATTAATAATTAGGCACTCTTCTGTATGTGCTAAGTGTACACCTGCAATAGAAAAGTTATGGTGAGTAATCTTGCAAGTACTTTGGGGGTACACGTTAGGTAACTTATAGTAAAATGATTCCTACAGAGGAAAATCTGCAATCGTATTATTAATTTAGAAAAAAAGTTAACACACAGTTAAAAAAATGCATTCGATAGGTTTGGGAATATGTGAAGGCGAAATATCCCCCATATTTCAAAGCAGACGTTAGAAGTAGAACTTATCAAACGGTAATGGCACAACGCTAATGGGTAAGCGTAGATTTGACATAGACAAAACAAGCCTATCGAAACTCATAAGTGCTGAAAGAATATAAGAGGTATTATCATTAAATAATGAAATAAAGCACTCTCTCAACATGGATATTAACGGAATATGGGTGTCCGCGTTAGGTGATAGTGGTAGTCTATTGTTACTCCGGTAACAATTTTTCAAAAAGAATAAAGAAATTTAATCCTCGAAGTAGGTAGTGTAAAAGACTATCGAATTCAGACTCGTAGATTGTCTTAACTGTGAAGTAATACTAGGTATTGATTTCTTACGCCAACTTGAATTTCGTATAGATTACGGTACAGATTCATGGAGTCAAGACAATTTAACATGAAAGAAGTTCTTTCCAATGGCGGAAGATTTCACGTGTTTCTAACCCACAGCAGCAATTGAGAGGTTGCATCGCCAGTCCCATAACAAATGAACTGACCCAACTACTAGATTAGTATTTACCTCTACGTCCCGAAAATTTAAATGTCACAATCATAGCTAATAATCGGATGAACGTAAAAGGCTAGGCAATAATTAAACTGAGACTATGCCGAAGGTGTTGCAGGGTCATATGACGAGATTGACAGACTTATTCAAAAAATACCATAAAGGAGTCGAAAAGTGCTTAATGCAGCTGTCCATTATTAGCCTCAAAGGCTAACGGCAAGTTTTGTTTTTGTATCGATTGTAGGGAATTGAATGAAGTCACAAAAAAATGCATATTAGATGCGCGTAATACACAATATCCTGGACAAGCTATGTAAGACTAAGTTTATCTTTAAAATTGACCTTAGAAAAGCTTATCATCAAATTACATTAAGGTATAACAGCAAGGAGCTGATAGACTTTATGGTAGCAGGTCAAGGCATATACTAATACATACAAATTCATATTATGGTATTACGAACGAGCCTGCCACTTTCCAGGCTCTAATAGGCAAAATTACTAAACCAAAATGGGAGCCGTACGTCTATACTTGTATGGATGATATAAAAATCGTAACGGAGAACTTTTACAAGTATAGGAAATGGCTCACATTGTTCAAAAAGCCCTTAATAATTCCTATCTTGTAATATAATAAATCTTAATAAATCCGAGTATATAGGTACTAAAGTAATGTATCTTGGGTGAAGAGTTGATAAGCACGGGTTAAGAGTTGACCTACATAAGTTCAGACCCGTTGTCGAGTATCCAGATTAGACAAATTTAAAACAACTAAAACGGTTTATTGGGATGGTTAGATAGTGTGCCTGCTTTATTCAAAACTTAGCAGAACTAAAAACACAAAATGGAAGTGGACCACTAAACAAGAACAGGCATTCGAGCAAGCAAGCTTTACTGACATTTCAGTACTGGCAAGGCCCGATTTCACAAACCCGTTTGTCTTAAGAACTGATGATAACGGCTATGCTGTGGCAGAGGTACTTACTTAAAATATCAATGGTAAAGAACACTCAATATACTATGTAAGCAGAATCCTAAGTAAAGCTGAGAAAAACTGCAGAGTAACGGAAAAGGAGTACCTAGCGGTGTTATGGTCAATTTATGACCCAAGGAGGTATCTTCATAGAGAAAGTCTTACCGTTATCACTGACCATAGCAGCCTTTTATGGTTAAACAAACTTAAGAACTCTGTAAGAGCACTGACACACATCATCGTGACAACTTCTATAGATGACGCATGTTACAAAAGGCACGTGCAGCAAGTAAGACGGACCCCTCAGAAATTATCAAATTGAAAAATTTCCAAAGTGAAACTGTGGTATCAAAAATCAAATACTTTTACAAACTCAGTAATTCCAGATTTAGATACGTGGAAAATAGTTCTTCCAAAAGAACTAAGACTAAAAGCAATACAAAAAGCTTGTCTAGAGCTATAAGCCGCACAAATGGGACTCAAGAAAACCTTTTCGTGTCTAACGGTATACCATTATAGGTCAGGATGTTATCACGAATATTGAACAACCTTGGGTAAAAGTGGCTGATGGCATACTTAGATCAAAACCACCATCTAAAACCGGTTACCGATATGTTATACTCCTTCAAGACCCATTTCCTAAGTATGTTGGATTATCTCGTCATCGCAAAGTTGATGGCAAGAATATGAGGAGAGCATTCGAAGAATTGGTTTTCAACCGGTGGGACCACCGAAATACATACTTATAGATAACTGGACCAAATTTATAATGGAAAAATTTAAAGAATTTTGTGACAACCTATGTATAAAATAAATGAAAATACTGGAAAAGCGGGATCTCCAAGTCACCCTCCCAGATTTAATGGTGCTGAGTGTGACTTGGCCCGACAATGTCCCTCGCCTACCCACTGGCGACATTTGCGACCCCCTTCCGTTTTAATAGAAGATACTAAAACCAGTCTCTGGCTCTGACTGTTGGTAGTGCGGAAGATCGGGGCTCCGATTTCCGTGCTGTGATTACTCATCTTACCGGAATATGGAAGTTCTGTCATCAGTGTGCTACCCAAAACGCGACTCTGGCATAATGCACAGACTACCAGGAATCATGGTTAATAGAATGGCGGAAATATCTATTTTATCGAGCCCAAAATTAAGTCCAACACTCCTAAAAAATCGTTTTAAAACCCCTTTTTCTCATTTTCTATACTTTCTTGCTTGATTTGTTATTTACCCCTTGGTATGAGGTTTTTGTTGCTTTACTAGTGTTTCTTAAATTAAATTTAAATTTTTTCAATTATGTTTAGGTCTTCGTATTTTTTTTTTCTTTTTTTTTCCCTTCCAATTCATAAGCGTTACCTTCTTTACTTTCTGTAGTGGAACATTGTATATCTAGTTACAAATAAGTTGCACATTTTCTTAAAATTGATGTTAGATACTGATAAGGTCCTATCACTTAAATACAGTTATTAGTATACTTTGAACTCAGCACGAAACATACAACAAAATATTTAAACACGACACTTCTTTTTAATAATGGCTGGCAATTGCACATTACAAATCGTCCAGTTGAATCTAATAAAGCGTGACCGATTGCTGGCAAATTATCAGCTAAGTTGTTGACTAAGTTAAAGCACGGGGAGGCTGGGTAGCCAGATAAGAATGGAAAATTAAAAGCTACTAAGTTGAGGATCGGGACGAAAGTAAAACAGTTATAATGATAAGATATATGGAGTAAGTTTTTATTCATTTGAGTAACTTATTTAGTATAACTCTTTACTTTTACTCTCGGAGCTTAAATTTTTTGTCTTTTAATAATTTTTATTATTTTTATTGGTATCAATTGTTGTTCTCATAGAAAATAGCGAAAAAAAATTTTTATTCGGGTTGCTATACTCAATTACTCAATACAGCTTTATTCATATGTTATTTAAATAAGTAATGAAAGAAAAAGTTTGTAAATCTTTAAGTGATCGTTTACTTGTACATTTTCTACATGTGTTAACATTTTTTCATTATCTAAGCCTGCCACCATCTGGTACGGACATTAATTTTAATTCTTCTCTAATAAAAGTATATTAATAGTAGAGCGAAATGTTTTACAATCACACAAAATAAGGCTACTGAGTGCTAACCAGTTATATCCTGCAAAGATCCAAAAGAAAATAAAATATAGTACACCACGCAAACAACTACGCTTTACACGCTCACACCCATAATATATTTTGTCATTTTTAATAATAACTTGCGGCATAAAGTCCTACACCAGCAGGATAACTTGAGCTGCACAAGGTGTACGTGGGGTTTGTGAAAAAGGATATGTAACGTGGTAAATTAGTAATGTATCCAAGCTTGTCAAAAATCCTAGTCACCAACACTTAGCAGCGAGAGTCTCATAGTCATTTCTCTCTTTCTCTCTCTCTCTCTCTCTCTCTTATAAATAATTTATCCACATTAATTATTCATAAGACTAGCTTAAATTATAATATTCAGTATTAACTGAGCATCTACGACGTATAGTTTGCAGTATATTTATCTTATTATTAAGTACTATTATTATTATTATTATTGTTATTACTATTTATTGTCTAACTAACAATTTACTCATCTGTATGTGATATTACTTGCGAACACAATGTAATAGGACTCGCTCCTTATTAAACCTCTGTAAGCTGTCTAAAACAGCTGTGTATACATTGCAAGGCTACTTTGGACCGTTGGTCCTTAGCCTAATAAAACTACTCTACTCTACTCTACTCTACTCTCTCTCATGTGGCTTGCTGTTGTGTGCACATTTTGGTGTGAGGCCCGGAGGCAACACTATTTAAAATAGCTATAGAACTTGGCCTGAATCTCCTCCCACACTTTGTAGCCTACCCAAGAATACAGAGTCTACCCGAGTTCCCCTTACCGTGAGTTGTTGAATGTATAACATATAGTTAATCAATAAAAAGTTATTGGCGCTAAAGCAAGCCACAACGTAAAGGATCCTCGCTCGCTGCGTGGTTTGCTGACACTTCATATAAAATCTTAGTATTTATTGAAAGTTAACATACTTTGCATAGTTACTGTAAGGTTGTATAAGGTTGTATAGGACACCCCTTTTACGATACAGTACACGTTTCAAACAAAATTTTTTTATCAAGTCTTATAAATACTTAACGATAACATTACTTATAAATTATAAACATATAGTGTGGCTAAATCAAGAAAAAAATTTGTTTGAACATATCGCTCAAGTATTTATAATAATGTAGCCATTTGAAAAAAATCTACTTAACGCTTGTTAACTTATATAATTAATTTCTGATTTTGATCCAAAACCTCTCTTTCCCTTAGAAATTAACTATCTAATATCGTAATTTTTTTTGACTGTGAAGTATTGATCATTTATGTCAAAAAAATTACTTTGTAGAAAAATTATCATAAATAATAATTCTTTCATCATAAATATTTAATATCTTACATTAAAAAAAAAGTTACGATTGTAGATAACTAATTTCTCAAGAGAATGAGAGAATGAGAGATTTTGAAAAAAATCAAAAACGACAAACGCATGCCAACATGTAACTACTACAGAGTACAATAATAAATAAAAAAAAATAAAAAAAATCGCGAGGTTTGTTGTTCGAATGATAGTCTGCAGGAAGCTAAAAAGTAAAAGTTTTAATAACAATCAACTTCGTACACTTTTTTTCAATCACATTAAATTTCGAAAAATCTACTTTCCACAGTATTTAAATCCAATGTTAAACTTTATACTTTATAATTCCTTTTAAAAGAAGTATAGACATATTTTCAGTCATTTTTAATGTCCAACTTTGTCCACCTTTACAAATATAGTAATAAATCATTGTTACATGCAAACAAGATCCTCCCAGACAATCCTCAAAAAATTTTTCATAACTTCTATTACAAATGAAAATAAGAATGTTTTTTTGGTCTTAGTTTAGTTGTATGGGTAATTGTTAAAGCATATTTCTATAAAAACTATTTTCCAATGGTAGTTAATCTGTGCCATCACAATTTTGTTGGCTATTGTAAACACAATATTGTAAATAAAACAATTATTTAGATATTCGTTCTAATAAAAAAAAAATTGATCATACTAAAGAACACGATTTTTCTTATCATCAATAAAACTGTTTGTCTAATTTTTATGTTTGTTTTAAACATTGTAATCCAGAATGTTTTACCTTCATACCCACGCAAAAAATAATTCTGCTCACATTAGTGATGAAAAATTAAAAGTTTTATAAATCATAATGAATTAATATAAACAATTATAAGCAAACGAGCAAGTGATTTCTGTATTCTAGTATGGTAAATTAATTTTTGTTGCAAACAGTTGAAAAAATGCGAATTTTTCAACATGCTTTGTCAATTTTTTATGTGCTATGTAATAAGGCGTATCAGTGAAAGTATTATTCTTGTTTGTACGTAGCTAAATTGCTAATACGCCTTAGTAACAAGGCGAACAAGGACGAAATGATTTTTCCTTCCTTACATTTTTTTTATCCATACACACCACACTCCAAAATGGAGGCGCCAAATTTAAATTTTCATTGAGGTAAACTTTCTTGCTATGGAGGATACTGTGTAGGAATTGATGATACTATATGCACATTCACGCGAAAAAAATAGTTTACTCACATTATAAATTTTTAGCTTTAAACATTAATCAATCAGAAGTATAATCCATGTTATTACAACTTTAAATGATAGAAAAACCTCTACTTCATTTAATATTAACGTTGAAAAAAATATAAATAATTTTTCAGGTTAATACAGCTGTATTTTTTATTTAATTTATATTTTTCATAAATTAAAATTTACGAATTTAATTATAATGAAGAAATCTCACAAATCAGAGACAAAATATGGACCAAATAATAATAAAACAGTTTTTCTCATAATTCTGTTGTAAAGTTAGATATTTTAAACTCCTTTTTACAAAATGTACCCTCGAAAAAAATCAGCAAGTGGAGTAAATAGTGTCATCAAATATAATTAAATTATAGTTTTCTGCGATAACAGAGCATCAACAATAATATACAATATCATAGAAAAATCAATGCAATGTAAAATGTGTTGAAACTGTTTTGAACATTGTACACGTTCTAATAGACACCTACTAGTTTTTATCCATCGTTTATAAAAAAATTTGTCCAAGTTGAGAAAAATTAAATTGAAGAAATATTTGTTGTTAAGAAATGAAAAAATTATTTAATACAAAAAGTAATTCTACAAGGTTAATATAAATATAATAAGCTTTAATATGGGTTCGTTATTGAAAAAAAAATTTTTCGTTGTAAAACAAAACAATTTAAAAATTAATTAATAATAATTTCAACAGTTTATGACAGATTAAGAAATACATCAATTTATACACGATTACTAAAAATAATTTTATTCACTTTAAAACAAGAATTAAAAATTTAATTTTTCTTTAAAACACCACATTCAATTTTAATTATATTATTAACAATGTTTTAAGTAGGTGAACAGTGGTGGTTCTGGTACAGCTGTGCTATGACCACCAAGCATTTGGAGCACACTCACCCTCTTTGCGCCTAATATGCGGCAACCATGCCCAAGCAGCCACGAGCTGCAGCAAGTATGCTCGAGCGGTCTGACTGCTACCCAAGGACCCCCAATTATATCTGCTGCTGTTACTTGATGAACCACCACATGCGCAGTTTCAGTTTTGCGGAATCTTGTGCAGCATGTGCAAGTGATAGTTGAATACATATACAATTTTTTGTGTAACCATGCTCAAGCGATCCAAGTACCTCCAACAAGCTACGATGATGTTCAAATCTCTTTCTCTCTTTCCATAGAGCACCCTGACGTGAAAAGACTATACTCGAGTAAATCTGATGTATAGGACACTCTCGAGAGTAATAATTTGCTATGAGTTCTTACACGATGCAATGTGCATTAGTTATCTGTAACGCTGGTTTGCACACTCTGCTGAATATACGAAATTTTGTGCTGCTTGTGCACGCGATGAATACATACGTTTTTGAGTAAGTGAGTGCATTGCATGATAATGTAGGGTGTGGAGTAGTAAGAAAATAATTGTTGAACATTTTAATTTTGTTTTGTTTAGTTAGTTTAATTAAAATTTTAAAAAATGTACATTTACAAAATGAGTTTGTGAAACACCTTATCCTTAATATACCATACACTTTCACAGCTTTTTATTGTAATTGTCATCATCATCGTCGTCATAAACCTCAACCCATTTCATATTGAAGTAGAACTTTTTCATTCGCTTGACATTATGAAGAGCACACATGGATCTGTAGGCACCATTGTAATCAGCACAAGTAGTAACTAATCTTGGAAGTTTAAATGGCGGATAGTCTGTTATATCAGTGACTTTAAAGCCAAATCTTTCAAGCCACTTTCGTTTCAGATCTCCAATAACAAGTATCTTCGCAGCATTTTCAAGATTATCGCACAAAATATTTCCTATATCCGTGTACTCAATTTTTCTTGAGTCCCAGGTTAGTCCATGATAGTAAAGTTCAAGGTATAAATTTTTACGTTATACTTTTGTGGTAATTTTCAGCAGATAAAAGGTGCTTTGAAAAGAAATACTTGTGCTTCTGCATCATTAGCACTAAGCAGAAGAATAGCCAAATCTTATAATATTTTATTTTGTCTTTTTATCTTTTTATAACCTTCATTTTTAGGACAAGATCCTTTGTTGGTTGAATACTTATCGACGAACTTTTTGGCCAAGATTTCTTGTTCTTATCATTATCATTCTTTATAGAAAGTTTTTGATACTTAACATTAGTTGTAAAATTGCTTGTACTCGGTTTATGCGACATATTAATTAAAGTTTTATTAAACAAATGAATTCTTCAAACAATTCTACAGTCTGTATCTTTCAATTTTTCCACACATTTTGTTTTTTAAACCTTTACATCTTTTTTCCCGTTTCTTTTCACAAATGTTCCCCACTTTTCTTGCCATCGTTTATTTTTAGCTTCTTTTTTACTCCAACTGTTACTCCAGCTTCTATTCATGGTGGCCAAGAATACACTGATCCACGCAGAGTCCATGAGTGGGCTTTTTATAGCTCTACATAAGTTCTTTGACATCCCCGCTCATTGGACTATAATAAGCCATACGGTTGTGCAAAACTAAGCAATAAGCTGGTGTATTGGCAGGGAAATTGTTATGCGACTCAAATTCTAGCCTCACATCTACTGGAGCATTTTTAATGACTTGTTTCGTTTGGAACAATTGAGGACGATTAAAGGTATTCGATTAAGAAAGTAATATTTCCCTAATGAAGGCATACAATCTTTTCCATAATTTGAATTTTGAAAATAAGCATACATATTTTATAGCAATGCATACTAATTACACTTTATACCAAGATTAAGATCACCGTAAGGATAATGTTGTGAATTTATATAAAGTTTCACATTTCTTATACTGCAGTAATAAAACAAACTA
This sequence comes from Copidosoma floridanum, assembly GCF_000648655.2. Next base: position 64,460 of record NW_019379487.1, on the reverse strand, counting down.
GCGCTTACATCTTACCGATTTTTCGGTTTGTTTGAATGGCTAATACAACATAACGTGGCTTTTCCAACTGATTAGATGTCTTAACCGTCTAGATGTTTTGATGTGCTAGGTAAGAGGAGATACTCATATAACACTTAAGTTCGAAAACTCATAGATATAAACTTATTTTTATGCAGATAATTTAATAAATGAATTTTGTGAGGATTTGACATTATCACATAGGGCATAAGCAACTCAAGCTTCAATATTACTATTTTAAAGTATTCCCAAGTTGCTGCGACCATGAGATCAGTAGCATTGGAATCAACTGGAGTTTGCAACATGGCATTTATATCGTTTCTTGCTCTTGTAAGTATAAGCTCATATTTCACATTAACAACAATCTTACTAAAATCACATTCAGTGGAAGTATAATATCAAAGTAGCCGTCATTATTAGTAAAACGGTAATCTTCTTCTCCAACGCCAAGCCAACCTACATTTATCACAGATATTTTTTATGATATGTAGCCCGTTATTTACAATCGCTTTAAACCTCCACGATGAGAAAATGATGATGTATTTGTTGAAAAGTTTTCTGTTAAATTCTTCAACCAAGATTTCTTCTCATCCTTGGTAGAGAAATTTTGTTACCTAATGTCACTGGTGAATTTGCTAATTAATGGTCGTCTTGTGAGATATGTCTTAAAAAATAAATTATTTAAATAAATCACACTTTTTATTTTTCTCCTTTGATTTTTTTCCACTCATTTCTTTACGTGTCTCTTCTCAAACTTTACCCACTCTTCTTGTCACGTTTATTATATTCTTTGCTCTTCTGACCTCATTTGTCATACAATAGTGCATACTGATTGTTCGTCATATCGAGATTGAGATCACCATAAGGATGATTTTGTGAATTTAAAAAGAGTCTCACATTTCTTATGTTACAGTGATCGAACTTACTAGCACTAGCAGCTCTATAATTCTTTCAAATTTTCAGGAAAGCCAGTATAACGTAACGTAGCTTTTCCAGATTGACTGTCCAGATATGCTTCGATGTGATAAGCAAGAGTGGATATTTATAGAGCTCTCAAGTACGGAAGCTCATAGATATCAATTTGTCTTTTTGCAAATAATTGAGCAGACGAATTTTATGAGAATCTGACATTACTAGATAGGGCATAAGCCATTCAAGCTTCAGTATTACTATTTTAAACTTTTCCTAAGTCAGCACTTCATTAGCATTTGCAGCAGGATTAGCATCTTGAACAACTGCATTTAAATTATTTTTCGATCTCGTAAGTATGAGTTCATGTTTGACATTGACCACAATCTTTCGATAATCTTCAGCAAAACCTAAAATCATGCAGAGGGAAATCCAGATATTAAAGTAGCTACCTTCCCTTACACTTAAAGTATGAGTTCCCTTTTAACCTGTGTTCTGACTCAATACGTCTTGATCTGGACTGAGTGTTAATCGATTTTTCATGAGGGTTGTTAGACCCACATTTTAACACTTATCTATCTCAATAGCGTTCATCTCATACCTCATTTCTTCAAATAGATAACAGATGGCGTTGTTCACCAGCTCACTATTCGTAGTTGCTGTATTTCCATCTGCTTTAACTAATTTTCCATAAATGTGTAAAGAGCTGCGAGATGGTATCAGACATAGGTCCTGATGTTGAATTGATACACGGATTTCATCACTGTTACCGTAAGTTGCGGATGCATATGACTGATGAGCATGAATCTCATAGTGTGCTATAGATTCATCAAAGGTGACAGGATACTGAATGCTTAGAATTTCTTCCATGTTTTACGCAACAAAACAAGAATATGCAAGTTAGTTTTTACCACGGCCTTTTATTTTCAATCCTAAGCTTTTTAGAAACTAAATATTTTGACGTGTTAGTTGTTTTTTACGTGTTGACAGTTTGACTGTTCGTTGTCGACTGACTGCTGTAGCACATGTTAAACTATTTATATAGCTTTTAGAGTTGTATACAATCTCCATTATGATGAAGGTTATATATGTAACCTTACAGTTATGACTTCTCCACGAAAATTGACTCAATTATCGTCCTAATAGACAATGCGTAGTTGTATGTAGTCAATGATGCGTCAAACAATTGGCAAGTAGATAATTTGTAGTAGTACTTTGGTAACTTTATAACCTTGTGGTACAGCTAAAAAAAATTCGTGAATAGTATGAACTTTTTCTCCGTTTACATAGGCTCTAGTAGTGATATTACACTCAACTCTCAGCGCGTTCATTTTCAGAATAGCTACAGGTAAATCTGAGCTGTGGGTTGTGGTATCTTTAAGAATACGTTAAGTGAAACCTAAAAGAGGGCCTATAGAATCTTTCGGTCTAAAATCAATTGTATGACTACAAGTGATGACACTACGAAGTATATTATTGTTAGGTTTGATATCAACAATTACATCGTTGGACTGTAATACGTCCACAAAAAATGATTCGATATTCTAATTTCGTAGCTGCCTGTTGGAAAAACGACCACGTGATCAGCCACGTAAAATTTTATTATTTCTTTTGCCAATACTTGGAATCGAATTAAATGTTAGGAGTTGTACTAAGCCAAGAACGTAGTTATGCTTTGATGATAACTCTATAAGTGGAAAATATTGTGCTTTTTACACAGAAGAAGTTCCAGACAAACTTAGTGCTAATGTTTCTACCATGAGTACTCAAAATCGAATGAATGATTTTGCGCTCTGATATTACCTTGTATACTTTTTGAGAGAAATTTCAAGCATAAATGATCACAATTATGAGAATGATAATCTTGATATTTTACGTGGTTATACTTGGTATTGGCAACTTCCAAATTTATCATTAAATGTATAGGTGGTTGTAGATCACCAAAACTGTAAAAATAGACAACATGATTACCGCACTTTTGAAGTACTCCACAGCTCATTTTTATCTTTTTTTCCCACACCCATGAGGCAACTCAAAATACTTTGTACGTACAAATAATGAATAGTGATTATATTTCAGACTTAATAACATGATTTTAAATAAATTTATATTAATTTTACTTATCTTAATGTAAAAGCTCGTAGTTTCTGGTGCTTTAACCTTTTTTTTGTTGATTTTGTTTTCAAACATTTAAATAATTTCAATTCTGTCTGAGTATTTATATGGAATGATACTTACAATTATATAAATTTAAATAATATTTCATTGTGGAGTAATAGAAATCGCAAAAATAGCAACCTACAAGACGCTTACTTGTATCGGTTACATAACAGAACCTCATTAAACCATAAAAAGACATAATTTACGTTGTCCTATCCTAACATTAAATTTATAATACAAAAAATATGTAAAAATGTTTACAATAAATCAAGACATTTTTCTACCTTATCTTGAAAGATTAATAGTCACATGACGGAACCCTTTTTATTTGTTGTGTGATTGGTTGAAACACATTGAGTGCACAGTTAGGTGACATTTTTTAAAGATCAATTACATTCATTAAAAATAAAACAAACTAGCGCTTACATCTTACCGATTTTTCGGTTTGTTTGAATGGCTAATACAACATAACGTGGCTTTTCCAACTGATTAGATGTCTTAACCGTCTAGATGTTTTGATGTGCTAGGTAAGAGGAGATACTCATATAACACTTAAGTTCGAAAACTCATAGATATAAACTTATTTTTATGCAGAAATGATTATTTAATGATTTTTATGAAGATATGGCAATAAAACTACAAGTTGACTTTGAAAAGATATTTGTGTAATTACTGGCAACATAAATGTTGCGAGGGTAAGATTCAGAGTATTTATGTATGTGTTCAGAAAAAACCAAAAATGAGCTAAATTGTCTTCTCCTTTTGTAGTGTGATTAGCTTATTAAATAATAAAACTGAGTATAAGAGCAGTCACAGTAAGTCAGATCACGCTAAACTTGATTTACATAACTAGTAATGTTATATATCTAACTTGGAGAGCAAACCCATCGTTTGTTCAACTCAGCACAGAATAACTCGTCCAAGAACTTTTTTAACGAATAAGTCTAGACATCTATTTATAAGTGAAAATGACATCAAAATCACATTTTAAGATTTTCCAACATGATTATGTGATTCTAAGATAAGAATACATCATATTATGTATAATTATCATACAGTAAATAGTCTAGTAATACGATATACTACTTAAAATAATATTATTGTATCACTAAAACATTAACTCATTACAATAAAAACTCCATTTATGTTTTGACGTTTTAATAAACCTTTACTACTGACCGTGCAAATATAAGGGTTATTAAAAAATATGATTCCACATTAGCAAACTTCGATCTTGAGACTTGGTAATTAATAAAGCAAATTCTGTAACTAATGAGAATTGTATTATACACTAAATGAAAGTTGATATTAAAATATTTCCAGTATTTAATATTATCTTGTAATGTAATCTTTGGCTACTATTTTTATTTTACTGAAATTATTTCCCCATTTACGATACACTTAAACAATTTAGTGGTTTTAAATCGTGTACTATCATATAAGCAGTCTGATGTTTGTAAACTTCGAATTAGCCCTACTTTATATTAAGAAGGTGGCAACGCATCGCGAATACTGTTTCAAATGTCTACAGAAAAGTTTTTATGAATATTTTAATCTATTGTATTAACACCTTTTTACATCTTGATATCTTTCCTGTAATAAGTTTTATTTTCTCTATGATATACACTTAAGATATTATTTTTTGGANTATTGACTGAACAGTTATTAAAATAACCGAGTATTTCAGAACAAACAACATTCGATATCCATCTCTTAGAAACTTTTAAAGTTTCTACTTCTGCTACTCAAATTTTGACTAATAATTAACAAAATTCTTTATTATCACACTTAATTTTAACTTATATTTTTAAAACTCAGAATAAAATTTATAATAATGACGATTGAATACTTTTTTCTAACTGGAAAAGTTTAATGAAAATTCCCTTCTAAAAACAATTATTTTATTTAAAACAAGTTAGAAATTATACTTCTATAAAATTATACCGCAGATAATATAGTTATAAATACAAATATTCCTTTTATGAAATGATACTGTGTACTAAGGAGTTACAGTAGCATTAATGAAATGGGTATACCTACGTTGGTTGGGTGTGGTTTGAATAAATATTTTAATATCTTATAACTGAACAATTTTATAAACAATACATTATGACACAACACAATATAAACAGTATGGAGGTTGGCCATTACAAGACTGCACTTTCATCGAATCTTCCGATGGTTTCAAAACAACTGCCTATTGCCTACGCTGATTACATCTGCAACGTCACGCTCACATCTATCACATACGATCCTTTCTTATGTCGGGACTGATCGTTGATTTACTCTGTGGAGCAGAACGCGGCTATAGAAGTATAACTTAAAAAATATGTTTCTGCATTATGTAAATCTTTTCAGTTTTTACCAACTACTTCTAGGGTATTTCAGGGCTGACTATGCCCACTGCACTAAATAATTGTGCACATTTTTGTTGTGTAAAAATTTTTGTACACAAAAAATTTTGCAGAAGCTAATGAATAAAGACCACAAAATGTTTTATTATTATTTTTGTGTGCACAATATTTTTGCATAAATCAGCATACCTATGTATATCATATTTAAATTAGACATTGTCTATGAACAAAACTTTACTAATTTAGGTACAAATACTGAGTACAAAAAAATGTTAGTAAAACACTTTGTGATCGTTATTTAATAGCCTGTGCATGATACTTTGTGTACAAAATTTTGTACACAATAAAATTATTATACGTAATCCTTGTATGCATTGGACACAGTCTGCTTCTTTCAGATACAAAATAATCTAATCAACTCTTTTATTTTTGTATCTGTTTCAGATTCTCATAATGTGATTCCTATACTGTTCAAGTCTTAGAAAAGTCTCAAGGCCCTATGACTTGTCATACCTTGTGGAAGAAATACTGCTGATATGCCAAATAGTAACAATAATATTAATATCTTCTAAATTATTGTTGTTCTGATAAGGTAAAGTTACTTTTACGGTGCTTACTTGGACTAAATGATAAAAGCCTTTTAGTCAGGGTCACCTGCTTAAAGTTATTTATGCATGATGATTCTACGGTCAGCAAAGTTATCAGAGATGAAGTATTGTAGCTAAAAGATAGGACTTTATATTAAAATATTTGCGTATGCTGTTATTTGTTAAATTTTTTGAAGAGTACCTGTATTCCTCTAGAGAACTGAAGCACAGGTTTTACGTACGTACACATACAAGTACTCTAAGAATTGGTTGCTAAAGTTCAAAATTTAGTAATCTGCAGTAAAAGTCTCACAGCTATTGATCACTGGAAATAAAATGTTTAACATTTGAAGTTTGTATTTTTTATTTACATGCAGGTCAGAATAGCAACTAACTTGACGGGTAAATTCATATTTCCGCAGAAGATGCTTAAAGATCTCTTCAGGGATCTGTCAAGACAAAGAAAAGTAAAACACTTTTTTAAAGTTGATTTAGCTGCTAAAAAAAACTTTGATAACATTTACATTTATTTAAGGCTTTACCAGAACATCACCATGGCAGCTCACCTAATAACCGTCACATTCTAATAAATTATTTACTTGTACCAAAAATTAACTTAAAATTAAGATATGGACTTTATACGTGTTTATCAATACTGTATTAGTAATATGTCAGCCAAAAGATCGATAAATAGTCATTTGCATAATTAAATTCATGAATATAGCTACGTTCGTTCTCTGCTCAATTTCAAGCAATCATAGTGAATCTCACGTTAAAAGAGAGGGAGAGAATACGAGGGCGGTCAATCTTTCTCTTTTGTACGCTCGAGCAGTCTAGGCCCTTATCTAACCTAACCTATGCATACATTCTCGTGAATAGTCAGAATCACTTGAATATATTTGGAGTAGAATACTTGCTTATTTTACTCCCAAAAATTTTTAGAATCCCCAGTCTCCCCAAGAATTAGCTTGAACAAACCTACTGAGATCTTGTATAATTATTAGATATATAATAAGTAAACTGCTCCGTTTGAAGCAATGGTCGAGAATCTCACGTAAAAAGAGAGAGATGTCGAGGACAGTCAATCCGTCACTCTTGTACACTTGCGGAGTATGGATTCGTAAGAAAACTGCATGAATACATTTGCTCTGCTCGGCTGTTCCCTGTGTAGTGAAAGGTTTAAAATATCGAAAACGTTTTTATACGAAATCAGATGGGTGATACTTTAGAAATAGAAAATATTGTATGGAAACAAATTCTGGTAATACTGAATAAGCTCAAAGTATTTTATGGCCTTGTTAAATTTTTAAGTAAAAAAACATGCAACTCATTTGATTCTGTCTCTCTTTATTATAGTACTCTAATAAACTTATAATACTATGTATTTCTTATTTCAATTGTTTCTTCTTGATGATTCTACTTATAACACCAAAAATATTGCGTATTTAAAAACATTAAGCGAATTATATAACAGATCTTTTTTTTTAATCTATGCTACTGTTTGTAACGCTAAAAATATTACGCGTTAGGCCTTCTCTTTCCTCCTCACAATTCAAACAGAAAATAAGTATTTTTGAAGGTTTAAAAATAAAATAACGATATTTACCCTTGTTTAATTAATTGTCTCTTTTCAAATTGTCAAACGATTAAAAATTTTTCTCCTGTTGCTAACAAATAAATTTGTATTTATTTTGATTAATCATGGATTTCACGTTAAATGTGTTTTTGCTGTTAGAATAAGACAATATTGAAAGTGCATTCTTAGAACTACTGTCTTAAGTTAAAAATTGCTTGAAGTTAATTTTCTTATTCGGGACAAAGCTTTAATAATCCCAAAAAAACCTTGAAAATAGTTGATCAAACTTAACGCAATTTATGCGACACTAGTAAACTTTTTTTAACTGACAAATTGTTTGAAGTCGTGATTTTCAACGTATTCTTTCTTACCATCATTAAAAAGGTAGCAGAAGTAAAACAATATCCAAAACAATAAAATTTCCCCATTTATGGTCATCATTGAAAATCTTTAAATTGAGTCATAATTTTCGTTTAAATGATGCTATGTATCCTGACCTTCCTGACCTTAAAAAAACTTTGGAGGTATCATTTTATTTTGAAAACTTTTAATTCGCTTCCAGACTGCTTCAAGTTCGTCAACATCTTCATTATGGCAAAACTAGTGCAAAATTTCGTGAAAGTTCAAATAAATACAATGTAATTTAACATTAAACCGGAGGTGGTTAAACAAATGACAACTTAGCTGACTAAATGATAATACATATACTAACTACTTAAACTGATTTTACTACGCAAATTAAGACCTTATATATAATGGCCAGTAAACAATAAAATTACCGTACTGCGGTTTATATATTACACATTATTTGGGATCGTTAGAAAACAAAGTTGAGTTAGCGGGACATTGATGATATTGACATTTGAAAAATTAAAATTTTTTCCCAAACAGCTCCAGGAGACACTAACAAGAGTACAGTATCAATTTAAAAAAAAAAAAAAAAAAAAAAAAAAGAATAAGTAAAAAAATGTATTTTGTTTACAAATTATTTTTTCCCCAAGAGTAGGACGAATAGAAACAAAATGTGCAAGGTTATCATTGAAGTTCAAAAAAATTATAAAAGATACAGTGTTTAATGCATTAAAATATTTTTGTTGTAGAAAATCGTTTGCTTTACTATTATGTCTTTATTAGTTAATCATTAGCAGTTTGTTATTTTTTTTTATTTTTAAATATAAAATTTAACTTCACACTTCTGCTGCCTGTAAATTTTTTTATCAACAATTTAATTTATTTAGTTTAGTCTATTTAGTATATTCAAATAACTTAAAAGTATCAAAAGACTTAAGTAGATAAAAAAGCAAGGAATAATTAAATCACAGACCATCCATTAATTCCAATGTGAAGTCCAAGTTGGAGCATACTATAAGCATCTTCGGTGTTACCGTCAAAAGAATGAACGACGCCAGCCGTGAGACTGTCCTTGTGTTCTCTGAGGATGTGGACAAAATCGTTGGCAGCATTCCGACAGTGTAAAAACATAGGTAGCTTCAAGGTCGAACAAAGTGATAACTGCATTTCAAAATATTTTTTTTGAGTCTCCTTAGGACAAAATTGAAGTCTATCATAGTCAAGGCCCATCTCGCCGATTGCGATGATTTTACTTCTGTTATTATTGGCAAGGTCACATAGAGCTTCAAGGTATGCCTTTGGATCACCAGACTCTTCAATTTCATTGCATCTCGTAGGATGACAGCCCACCGTTGAAAACAGCCGATCTGTTAATTAAATGAAAGGTTCATTTACATAATATATATCACACATATACTTGATCATATATAAATGCATGCAATTGAGACCTAAAAACCAGGAGGAGAGCTACTCAACAGCCCAAAAACAAGATCTAGAAGTAGAAAACTGCTACTAAAGCTTATCTTAAAAAAATATAAAGTATATTGATTTTACCAAATATTATGCGTGTATTATAAAGCATATTTTAGAAAACTTAAAATGTATTTAAATGTAAGAATGAACCAGTCAGTCTTGTTTCATGAAAATATACTTGACTAATAGCAGATATAATTTTTAATCAGGTAGTAAAATACCATAACTTTATAAATTTTGTATAATTATGTATGAATTTTACTGTCAGAGCAGCGTTACCAGTATTTAGATACAGTACTGCACATAAGTAACGATCTCAGGGAAATAAAATAAACCGAAAATTAATTAGATATTTTTGCAAATCATTATATGTTGATACTTTACATTTAGACCTTATTACACCATGTAACATACAATACGCAGCTGATGAAAACTAACAAAACTAGCAAGTTATATGGACCAAATTAATTTGCTTATTTTTGAAATAAGTTTTAGAATCAGTCAACTAGGTAGTATCCATGTTTGCTGTCAAACAAAATAGCAACGTTGAGCTGGTTACGCTTAAAGATACGGATGCTCAACTCTAATATTACGCTCAAGTTAGTCTCTGATCACCAGATTATAGATACATTCTACATCCATAAGAAATACACTAAAAGATATTATAGACATCATTTTCGAACTCTTACGTTAACGTCGTTTAGGATTTATATATTTACTAGCAGCCCCTCGTCTCAGCTTCACCCGAGGCTTACTAAACGGAACACCGTAGTGTGTTGACATGTAATGAGAAACGTTTTCAGTCAGAAATTTTACGTTTATTTCTGGCCAGATTGTGGTACAGCCATATAACTCAGAAGGGTTAGAGCAGGATATGCTCTGGCTAGACACGTGTCCAGATATTCCGCCGGAGACGTCATCAGTTATACTATATTTTTTATGGGTGGCACCCGACAATCCTGGAGGTTCAGGGCGATAGTAGGCCTACATTACTTACTCATATGAGAAGAGCGACATCGGTAACCGGGATACACGGAAAGACCTTTTTCATTGAAAATCCCCTACTACATTCAGTTACGAGTTTTTAATAGCTTGGTAAGGTTTTTTCCCGTACCAGGTCCGTCTAAAACCTACGCTCGAAAATGTTGGACATGTGAAGTCTTCTTCTACTGGCAAATAAGATTATATTAATGCTAGGTACGGTATTTTCTTTCTATTGTCTCACTAAAAATCCTCTACCACATGAAGTTATGTGTTTGTCATAGCTTGGTAAGGATTTTTCCCATACCAGGTCTACTTAAAACCTACACTCAAATACGTTAGTAGTAGGTTATGTTATTTTACTGTTAGGTATACTGTATATTTACTCTCCAAGTATATGTATCAGTGTCAGATTTTAAGAGGCTTACTATACACACACACGTATGCGCTCGCGCGCGCGTGTGTGTGTGTGTGTGTGTGCGCGCACGCGCGCATGTGTGTATGCATTTAAAAATATATAATAAGTACTGCTCTGCGCACTATAGTACGTCGTATACACTGACTGGGTGCATCTACTTTTCACGGCTACTGATGGTAAGGGAAAAAACCGTACCACCACCAATAAATTGTCGTACTGATGTCCTAAAATCAGTATACTCAGTAAATAATTTAAGATCACTAAAGGTGAGACTAAAAATTTCTGTGTAAGTAAGCAATAAATATAACCTTGGTCTAGTACTTCTTGTGATCAAATATTGAAGTAGGGGATTTTAAATGAAAAAGGTCTTTCCGTGTACATAGCTGCACGAAGATCATCTACATTCTCGATGCAGCTCGATGAACTACCAGTAGACGATTGCATGAATTCCCGCGACGCTCCGGCCTGTTATAACCACACTTATTCAATTGTGTTGCAGGTAGCTTCGATTTCATGCCGACGTCATCTAGCGGATCTTACTGAACTAAAGCTAAAAGCTGGCGTATTTTTGCAAAACTTTGAGCTTATTTATTGATATTGTTATTAAATTTTTCAAGATAAAAACCATCCTAAAACCACCTAGGAAGTGTCATGAATCAGTGTGCGAAATTTCAGCAAAATCGGTTCAGTAGTTATCGCGGTTAGCGATTACAACGGTTTTAGCCACTTTGCTTTATATATTAGTAAGATAACTATGTAGCACTATGAATTAACTTAACAACTACCAAGAAAAAAAGTAACATTTATTTTTTACACATTAAAAAATAAATCACGCTTAAAATTCGGATGAATCAATGAGAAAAACGTAGAGAATAACTAAAAATCGTTTAGTACAACTTCAAAATCTCATTTGGTACTGTAATTTTCAAATTTTCCACAAGTTCTTAATTATTTTTTCGAAGATTACGCTTAATAGATCGTTAAAATTCCGAAAATATTCGTAAATTTTTCGCTTTTAGAAAATACCAGTTTATTTGCAAAAACCTAAATTTTGGAAGGGTTCAGTTATCGTCGTGCTAAAATTAACAATAACAGCAGCTAGAATCTCATATTTAAAATCATTATTAAGATTCTAGTATCGTCATACGAAAAAATTAAAATTTTCGCACATAGAAATACTATACTTGATATTGCCGTAGACCGAAACCACACTTCAGTAGTAGTCACTGGAAATAGTCTATGACAATATTCGTACCTTACTGGCTTGTAAGGAATTCGTGTTTATTTATCACACAAATGTATGTTGTTAATTCCACAGAATTTCTGTTTTTGTATATTTGTTTCTGTTTATCACTACACTTAGTCTGTTTCTCCGTAAAACATCAAATTGCAAACTATCTAGGACTGTTGCTTGTATATTTTAAATTGACTACACGAATTGGAAGCACTCAGAGAAAAAAATTTTAAAAATTTACTAAAAAATCCTTACAAATAGCCTATTATTATGTAAGGTAGCATACACTAAGAAAATTTTACAGTAGCGTTTACTACGAAGGCTGTGGTAAGAACTGCCACAATTATTTGTCATTGTTTCGACCAGAAAATAAAGTAAATGCTACGATGCCTTATAGCAATGTGTACTACTGTACTTAGTAGTAACGTTGACTATAGACTGTATACAGAACTATCACGAAGATTTTAATATATACATATAACAGCCACTGACTATGTACACGTCGTCTGCGCGGCACTGCATTTGCAGGCTGCATCAGTCTCGCATTTCCCGTCACTATATGCACCACGTTTGACGATTTTTCTTGAAATATGCAGGATTGCGGACAGTGTAAAGGGCTTATTATTTGAGCTCAAGAATAATAATTGTCAAAATGGATGCATTCATGCGGGACGTCTTATCTAATTGGAGCCTGAAAAAATTTATAGATAAATTTGAGAGTAAGTATGCAAAAAAAATTAACCTAACCTTTTAGTTTAAAATAAACATCACAGAGGTTGGTATGGATAAAGAAATGTTTCTTGAAATTGATAATGAAATAGTAGAAAAATTGTTTGAAATAAGTGTATGTGGTTTTAAAGAAAAGTTTTTTAACTGTTTGAGCCTTTTTAAGAATGCCAGTAGTGCATACTCACCAAATATTACATTAAATTTTTTTTCTCGTCAAATCACAAATGAATTGTCGAATCATTAATTAAGTCAGTTCACTGCAGTAGATTGTGGTCAGCACTACTAAAAAAATTGTGGTAGAAACTACCACAGCAGTATTGCCAGTTTGACTATAATCGTTTTACTATAATCTGTGTAGTTGCATCAGCGATATCTCATAGCAGACGCTACTGTAATATTTTCTCAGTGTATAGCAATGCATGCGTACGCCCTCGCTGGCCTGGGCCCAAAAAGTAGGGCAATAGTAAGGAGAGATCAGCTAGAAACGCGAGAATGAAAGGATCAGGCCTACGAGACTGGAAGACACGCGCAGCTTCCTTCGGATACAAGTAGTGCTAATAAAGTATAAGCTATCTACAAGTCACACTATTATTTATTCCCACTCTGAGAAACCCACGTAACAGCTGGTGCTAAAAGTGAGGTACAGACAAAACTTTTTTACGTTTTGTCTCGTGTGTGGAGTAAGAAAAACAAATACTTGATTTCGGTAAACAAAAAAAAATTTTTTTTCAATTAGTGAATACAACAATAACAAAAAAAAAAAAAAGGAAATATCGCTCATCGCAAAGTGAAAAAAAGTGTAAAAAGTGCCAGATGCCAAATTCAATGCTTCAACTGCCACATTAGAAGAAATCTAGAGGAAACGTTAAAAGACAAGAAAAATTATCTGAAAAAAATAATCTTTAATACTGCAAGGAGACCAGACGAGGAAATAATTGTAAAACAACCTAGTAGACAAATATACCGGGACGCGAGAGACAGCTGCTGTTTACTTAACTCAAGGAAATATGGGAAAGCGTGGACGATCAACACAATCACAATTACGGACACGGGATTCTAGGGATGTAGATCAGCCCAGCTTTATTAATTATCTTGGCAGGGACGACTTGGTAAGTACAAACTAAAAAATATAAAATATCTATTTTATTCCTACCTACCCATCCCCAGGAAAAATTGAAGGAAGAGGCACTTCCTTAATTATTTTAGAGAAAAGAACCTTGTATTTTATAAAATTTACAGATTGAATTTTTATCTTTACCATTCTATAAATCACTCATAGTTATAAAGCACCAAAAATGCACAGTCTAATATAACCCCATAAATGATAAACGCAATTTACAAAAAAAAACCAGAAAAAGATAACAATAATACAAACTAAGTAATAAGCGTAAAATTTTACGTCGATCCTACATGATACAGATACTAAAGCTAACTCAGATATTAAAAAAAAAAACTGAGTCCGCTCGAAAGTAGAGAAGGAGTGAAACTTGACAAAAAAAGACCATTTATTTTTTTCTCACAACCTAAGCTTTACGTAATATTTAATACAAGCACCTATTTTATTAACAACATAATGAAAGAATTTTATGTAAATGGAGCACAGAACGAAGAATAGCAAGAGCAATAGAGCCAAAGAAATGTGGAAAAAAATCACACAGAACAATACTACAGAAAATAATACAAATAACGCTAGAGTACGACCCCGAGTCGTTATGTGAATAGGAGAATGCGGACAAAAAACAAAAACTTTTTATGATGAAAATGCTAAGAAAATCAACATTAAGTATGTAACGCGGGAAATCATCCCATAAGCAAGACATAAGATATAACGAAGCTGATGCGCCATCCCAAACAGAAGCACACAGACCTTTCCCGCTTGGGAAATTCATTACCCTCACCAAGCACGCAAGCAAAACAATAAACATGAATCGAAACTTCTTTAATCAGTTTAATGACAAAGTGCAAACCGGACATCACGCAAATCTGTACGATATATTAAGAGAATCAGCTACACTGGTTATGCAACAATACATAAATAAACTTCTACACTTACTCAATTAAGACACCCATTTTAACAACAAACTCGTGAAAAAGCTACACTGCGTCAAACACAAATGCGAATCCCAGTAGCTCAAGGGGAGAAAATAATTGGGAGTGATAGGGTTATTTGCGATACAAATTATAGCAATAACAATTATAGACAAAATACTATGGCACTGCTTCACTCTTCAGAAGAACTTGAGTCAGGCTGGGCAAATAAGAATTATTTAAACGTCTAAGATAAAAGTATATTACCCCCACATTACACGAACAATTTTAATTATGAACGTCCAATGCAAAACACATTATCATTAATAAGTTACTTAGCAATAAACGTACCAATATTTGATGGCAGTCCCGTTCAGTTACCTCTTTTTAAAAAAATGGTCAGGATGGTATCATAGACAGTGGGCCCCTTGTATGACAAATTTTTTATAAGTTCACAAGCAAATAAATTAAAAGAAAAGGCAGCCAAACGTATACCATGTCTAGCGCAGTTCTCGTTTGTAGACGAATTTTTAGTAGAACTGAAAAATAGATATAGCAGCATCAGTTGTGTCGATACATTATTGGTGAAATTAAAGGTAGTCAAACAATACAGAGGCAAACTAGTAGAAGAATACAGTAGTCGCGTCCAAAAACTATACGATAGAATAATATCTTTATACGACTCGGACATAACACTGCCGCTTAGGCAACGATAAGTATTGAAAGAGAGTGCTGAAAAAGAAGCCATAAAACAATACACATACGGGATACAATCGCTACAGTGTAGTATTTGGATTAAGGCATGTTACACTATAACTGCAGTGTAACATACCTTAATCCAAAAACATTGGGCGAAGCTATTGTAGCTGCTTTAAAAATAGAAAGCGATCCAAGCCTACGCAAAATAATGCCAGCGCGAATCAAGGCTCAAGTATACCTAGCTAGAACAGAGGCAAAAGATACAAATGACCATGAGTGCAGCCACGAGCAGACAGAAGTATGCGACACGACAGAGGAAAATAGAACGGTAAGGGATCACAGATTTTGCTCGTATTGAAATGAATACGGCAAACATACTAAAAATTGTGTATAAAACTGGTAGCAGATGCGACAGATGAGAAAATTTAAAACCCAGATATGAAAGCGAAAAATCAATCAGCGCAAGTAGCATAAGATGAGCAAAATGTAAGAGATAGAAATTGCGCTTACCACAAACACAGAGGTAACAATACAAGTGAATGTCACACACTAGTGGAAGGCGCAGAGAACAAATTGGAATGACAGGCGCGAGCAAAACAACAATGACAACCGAAATCATATGGAAGGAAATTTCAACTATTAGAATAAATATAATTACCCTTCTTATATGGATAATCCGAACTACAATAACGATTATAAAAGGAACTCTTATAATAATGGGGATTACAACAGATATAATAACTACAACAGAAATGCTGGTTATTCAGGAAGTAACAACAATGGTTACAACAACTCGAATGGTAACTACAATAATTATAGTAATAACTATAATTATAATAGAAATTATAACAGGGGTTATGATTGTCACGACAGAGGACCTCCAAATAAATCAGATAATACACCTGAGGAAGGTAAAAATAATTATATTACAGAGCATTTGAACTCGCAGGATACTTATGTTCCCCAAGCGCTAAGCCGGCCCCGAGAATAGAAAGAGAGATAGAGCGTAAGAATGAGAGAGAGGCAGCCGAAGGAGAGGAGCCCACGAAGACAAATAAAATAGTCATTTGAGGTAAATCTAGCGAATAATCATACAAGAATAAGCATACGGAGAGGAAAAAAACTAAGGTACCGATAGAAACAGACCCAGAGCAAGCTCCTCAAATAGCTGGAATTGAACAGAAAGGAAAAGTATACGAATAAGAACATATGACTAGTAGCCCTTTAGTTGACAAAAATAACATTAACGAAAATACAAATCTACCTATTCACAGGATAAACATTTCGAATACAGGAAGCACACCGTCATCAGTAATATTAAGTAGCAACAAGCTGAATATAAGTAGTGCAAAATTTTACGAGGACAGTGGTGCCTAAATAACAATTATTAAAAAAAGCTGTCTTAATACAGAAACGCGTATAGAGAGTGGAGAAAAAGTCTAAATAACTGGCGTCATGCACAGAGCATTCTGCATGTTACGAACGATTAACATACCTCTTAATGGTATCATAATTACTCTGCACGTAGTACCAGACGACTTCAAGATCGAGATAAAGAGCATCATTGGCTGGAACACTCATGAGTTATATAATGGTCTCATAAGCGCCAAAAAAAATTATTTAGAATTGAAACGCATCAAAATCCTGCTATTAAAACCAAAATATTTTAAAACCTCCCCCAAGTCAAGAAAAATAATATTTGCACGCGTAAAAGATGAAAGCAACCACGCACAAGTCAGCTGGGTCCCTCTACAAAACGTAGAAGAGGGAATTCTCTTTGGCAATTTTATAGGTGAAAATAAAAATTCTAAAATACATGCGGAAATTACAAATCTAACAGATAAACGAATTGACATACCAATACCAGAGGTAGATGTTTTTGAATGTGAAATAAAACAAGGGTCGGAGCCATTTAGCATCGCTGGGGATAATGCTAAAGGTTTGAACGAAGCCATGACCGGGATTTTGAATATTGAAAATTCAGATGAAAATATAGAAGATAATGAAGTTATAAAAAAAAAGTGTCATAAGCTGCAAAAATAATTACAATATAAATAATGACATTAAAAATTCTGGAGACAATAAGAAATCGGATAAAGTGGCACGAGTAAACAAAATAATGGAAATCGTCGGTACATCCGGCTGCAACACGGAAGAACTAGACCACATTCGAAATCTCATAGACTACAATCCTTTTGTATTTAGCATCGACAGCGAGCCACTATATGCTACAAACATACTTAAGCAGAGAATAACGACGTCAACAGAGAAATCAATTGTTACAGAGTACGCTAATAATGTGGATAGTCCCAAAAAACGTGGGAGCAAACAAAGAAACACGCTGGAGGGTCGTAACAGACTTCCTGTTATTAATCGAGATAACACTTGATACGTGCTATCCGTTGCCATTCCAGAATGAAATTTCAGAAAACTTGGCAGCTGCAAAATATACAACCATGGTAGATTTAAAAAGTGGGTTTTCAAAGTGGAAATTAAGCGTTCTCAGGCTCGAATAGACACTACCAATGCAAGCGAATGCCGATGGGATGCATAGACTCTCCAAGCACATTTATGCGAGTGATAATACTGGCACTAACGAGCCTACAAGGGTGTGAGATAGAAGTGTACATGAATGACATTATGGTATTTGCAGAAAATTAAGAGGAATACGGTATAAGGTTCAAAAGACTTATAAATTGGCCAGTCGACGCAAACCTTATAATAGAACCGAGAAAATGTCAATTTTTTAGAAAAGAAGCAAAAGTACTTGGACATATTGTAGGCAATGGCCAAACCATAATGAATCCAGAAAAAATAGAAGCAGTAAGAAACTTTCCTCAGCCAACAAATCCGAGGAAAATGAGAAAATTCCTTGGGTTAGCGGAGTACTATCGATGCTTCATCAAAGATTACGCAAAAATAGCACAACCACTCTTTAAATTAACAAGAAAAACAGTTGAATTTAAATGGAAAGAGTCACAGGAAAAAGTGCTTACAACATTAAAAGATGCTCTATGCAGCGAACCAGTACTAATAGCTCCAGATATGAATATATCCTTCATTGTAACAACCAACGCATCGAATTATGCAATAGGCGTAATTCTTAGCCAAATAGACATAGGATAAGAGCGTCCTTGCGAATATGCATCAAGGTGCTTAAAAGGTAGCGAGCTTTGCTATTTCACATACAATAGAGAGCTACTGGCGACAGTGTTTAAAAAAGAACAATTCTGACCATATCTGTTTGGACACAAATTTGTTGTAGTTACGAATCATGAGCCTCTAAAACATTATTATACATCAAAAAAGCCTGATACACGGTTTAACAGGCTGAAAGTAGAACTACGAGATTACGAATTCGACATAATATATCGGTCAGGCATTTTAAATAAAGCACCTGACGCTCTCTTCCGAAATCCAGTACTTAAGGAAGAAGAAGCGAACCCTGAACAACCGCGTCGGGTAAACATTAGTTGCTCAGATTCAAAAAACTCAGATGATAAAGTACAAAAAAAACGATGCTACAACAAAACTAACAAAGAAAAACTAAATAAGAGTATAGATAGACAATCCGACGGTGAAGCTGACTCCTAATATGAAGAAAGTTTAGGACCGTGGAAGTAGGCTACTCAATTAAAAAATATAACAAAAAAAAGAGGCTGACCACAGAAAATCACTATTAATAGACACCCGACGATAATACCTAAAGTAGACGGAAATGCGGGAAAAGATGATAAAATATCACAAGATAAAAAATCAGCGTACATGCGCAAAGAAAAAAACGTGGAAAAAAAGGTGGAAACAACAAGCACACCGTTTAATAACGAGGATACAATAAAACCAGGTGTGGGTCTCGGGACTCCCGACAGATATGAAACATCAAAGAATACGTGATTAATATCGACAATATTTTATTGTTTATGTTGAAAAAGTTTGTTTTTTTTACCTTAAATAATTTTAATTTCACATTATAAAGAGTTTTTAAGTTTATTTACGAATATGTGTTTTTTATTAGTAAATATTAAAGGTTAAGAAAAAGCAAATAAAAAATTATACTAAAATTTTCTTTATTGCGGACCACATAAGCAAAAAAAACGAGAAAGAACAACAATACACGGCAAAGAGTATCTAAACTACCTACCGACACACAGATCTTACTAATGTATTTAGCAAAGTCACTAAGATCGTTGTAATCGCTAACCGCAAAAACTACTGAACCGATTTTGCTGAAATTTTGCATATCGATTCTTGACACTTCCTAGATGGTTTTAGTATAGTTTTTATCTTAAAAAATTTAATAACAATAGCAATAAATAAGCTCAAAGTTTTGCAAACGTACGCCAGCTTTTCGCTTTAGTTCAGTAGTATCTGCTAGGTGGTGTCAACATAAAGTCGAGGCTACCTGCAACAGAATTAAAGTGTGGTTATACTACGCCAGAGCATCTCGAAAAATTTTAGCAGTTGTTCACCGTCCGTTCATCAAGCTGCATCGAGAATGTAGATAATAGTTTTGCAGCTGGGTATCCCGGTTCCCGACGACGCTCTTCTCTAATGGGCAAGTGCCCTAAGTCTACATTCATCCTGGATTTCCAGGATTGACGAGTACCACCAATAAAAAATTATTGTAACCAGTAACGTCTCCGGCGGAATACCAGGAGACGTATCTAGCCAAAGCGCAACCTGCTTCAACACTTTACAGTTGTATGGCCATTCCACCATCCCGCCTAGTGCCGTCGGAGAATTTTTGGCTACAAACGTAAGCCAGGGAAGACAACCCTGAGGTGAGGAGCATAGGCAGCCACAACGGCTTTCTTCTCAGTGGTCGTGTCCCCATCGACATTCCCACTTTTTCCCGACTATAACGATTAGCGGTTGGTTAACTGAGGAACGACCCGAAGACAAGATATTCTCTGGTCAGTGGTGAACCTCCCTCCATCACAGTCTTCATACATAGAGACTTTGATGGTAAGAGTCAAGCTACCCGCAGCCAGCTCTTTATCATCAGGAATAATAATAAGGAATAGCTGGAAGTTCCACCACTGGCCCTTTTTAGGGCCATTGTAAGTATTTACATTCCATACTTTTTGAACTTGAACCAACAGTCTTATCGGTTCTTTTTAAGGCCACCTAAGTTTAAACTACCTTGCCAACAAATACATTTTTACTACCATTTCCGGAAGTGATTCGTCGACTAAAAGACCATATAAACTAAAGATGGCCACTATTGAACCAAGACAGTCATTTACTGGCAGTCGCCACAAGCGCAGTTGTTCGTCGCAAAGCTGGGAACTCCGATGATCGACGACCCCATGTTACTCTCTCGACTCTAAGCATTCAACCAGGAATCACCGATCCTCTCCAAGGTCTGCGATGGGCGAACCTAACAGCTATGAAGGGTAAAAAAAACTCGAGCCAACGGGAGTCTCCAAAGGGCTAGCCTCACGAAACAATCTCCCCATCTTAGATCACCAAAACAACTGAGTCTGCAAAAAAAGGTGCTGTAGACACCAACGTCTTCGAAGTCATACTAGTAGATGCTGAGAATGATCTCTACAACTAGCTCCAAAACTTCGGACTTAGTAATTTTTCTCCCGATCAGTCTGGGGCTTCAACAGCAGGCCAGAGAAGATCACCCTGAATTATCTGGCAGTCACAATTGCTGTTAACTTCAGTCAAGAAAGACTATACTTAAGAAGCTCACCGGTCTGTTTTAGGGCCATCGGACGTCGAACTATCTTGCGAACAAATATATTAGAACTTAATTAAGTTGACAGAAAACAGCCTCTAGGGGTCACAAAAGTCTTAGGCATGCCAAAAGTCGCAAGAGTGTGAATTGGAAGGAAAACTTCAAATGTATCTAATCGACAAGATATTGGCGATCAAAAATGCAGAGATTGAGCTCCAGGACTTAGTTGCTCTGGTAATAAAGTTGTTAGATAAGAGAAAAAAAAATTTTTTTAATATACATTTTTTGGGAGTTTAAAATCTTAACAGCTTTAAAAATAGCCCTTTGCGTAAATTATACGGGAGAAACTACAAATCAACGGCCCCTTTTGGCCAACGATTATTTTATGGCATCAGGAACGCATGGTGCCTTTCAGCATAATTATTTTATTTTTTATTTTCACAGCATATTATTTGACCAAATGAACCGTAGGATTCCGAAAAAATACGTTTTTAATAAGAATTTTGTTTTAATAAGTGTCAGGAATTTATGTTAAGTTTCTAACTGAAAACGTTTTACATTACATGTCAACCCACTACGGCGTTCTATTTAGTACGTCTCGGGCGAAGCTGAGACGGGGGGCCGCTAGTACATACATATGTTTAACAGTACGTACATGCGTAATAATTTCTCTGTCTCTTTTCGGATATCTAAACGTAATTATACACGTTCGCAAGCTTTGTTGGCTCCTTACTGAAATCGGGTTAACATACAGGAATTGAGTGATCAGAACTCAAAAATTCGGGAAAAACTTTGAATTATGGTAAAATTTTTCTATTTTAAAATAATCATGTTCACTAAGAAACAATTTTCAAAAAATGATAAAAAAATGATACTAATTTTAAAATTAATTCATCGTTTTCTACCAGTGCAAAATATTGACAAAGGCAATTAGTATACCTATTGTATACCTATAAAGGGGCCTATACGTATACCTGTATAAGTACAATAGAGAAGATAATGATGGAGAGAGAGAGAGAGAGAGAGAGAGAGAGAGAGAGAGTGAAAANGTAGTTTTATTGAAAAAAATCTGCAGGTCAGGTGTTATTACCGCCATTTTGGATTTTATGGCAGACAAAAAAATTTCTCTTATACATCTTTTGATAGAAGAGCTTAAGACTTTGTTCAAGCCTTTTTAGACCCCTGCAGAGTTTATGCTGCGAGGTTTATAGTAGTTTTCTTGAAAAAAAGCTGTAGGTCACGTGTTATTGCCGAAATTTTGAATTTTATAGCAGACAAAAATTTTTTTTTCACCCTTATTTTGATAGAAAAGCTCAAGAATTTCTTTAAAGCCTTTTTTGATCTCTTCAGGGTCCATGCCACGAGATTTATTGTAGTTTTGTTGAAGAAAATCTGTAAGTCACGTGGTTCAGGCAGTCAGATTGGATCAGGAATGTTGACTCAATGTATATGCCACTCGGCACTGAATACTTGATGCTCAGACCTTTCTTTCGACTACCTACAGAATTAAGATAAATTAAACCAATTTTGGAGAAGGGGGGGGGGTCATTCGTTCATAAACTTTATTGCGGACCACATAAGCAAAAAAAACGAGAAAGAACAACAATACACGGCAAAGAGTATCTAAACTACCTACCGACACACAGATCTTACTAATGTATTTAGCAAAGTCACTAAGATCGTTGTAATCGCTAACCGCAAAAACTACTGAACCGATTTTGCTGAAATTTTGCATATCGATTCTTGACACTTCCTAGATGGTTTTAGTATAGTTTTTATCTTAAAAAATTTAATAACAATAGCAATAAATAAGCTCAAAGTTTTGCAAACGTACGCCAGCTTTTCGCTTTAGTTCAGTAGTATCTGCTAGGTGGTGTCAACATAAAGTCGAGGCTACCTGCAACAGAATTAAAGTGTGGTTATACTACGCCAGAGCATCTCGAAAAATTTTAGCAGTTGTTCACCGTCCGTTCATCAAGCTGCATCGAGAATGTAGATAATAGTTTTGCAGCTGGGTATCCCGGTTCCCGACGACGCTCTTCTCTAATGGGCAAGTGC
This sequence comes from Copidosoma floridanum, assembly GCF_000648655.2. The sequence continues at coordinate 41,199 of NW_019379487.1, read as the reverse complement.
CCTAAGTCTACATTCATCCTGGATTTCCAGGATTGACGAGTACCACCAATAAAAAATTATTGTAACCAGTAACGTCTCCGGCGGAATACCAGGAGACGTATCTAGCCAAAGCGCAACCTGCTTCAACACTTTACAGTTGTATGGCCATTCCACCATCCCGCCTAGTGCCGTCGGAGAATTTTTGGCTACAAACGTAAGCCAGGGAAGACAACCCTGAGGTGAGGAGCATAGGCAGCCACAACGGCTACCTTCTTGGTCGTCGCGTCCCCAATGCGCTTACCCACATGTTCCCGTCTAACGATGAGCGGTTGTTTATCCGGGGAACGACCCGAGACGAGATATTCTTTGGTCAGC
>NW_019379487.1:16036-40650 GCF_000648655.2 Copidosoma floridanum | reverse complement strand
TTTTTTTTTTTTTTTTTTACAACACCTCGGGCTCGGCTCGCCTCAAGCTTAACGAGATTGAGTTTCATTGACGAGTGGAGAGGGTCAGTGACTGCGTTTTTCATCGTAGTCGTGTGTATTTATTTTGTATTTTTTTTTTCTTCCTTGTTTTACAGGTGTATAGGTTTTTTTCCAGATAACAGTGAGTTACTGTTTGGCCAATTTTTGGAGTTTAGTAATAAAACTGATACTGAGTCACATATCATTTGGTTCACACGATTTTCGTAACTACATTTTCAATATCCAACTGTGAATAACAGATTATATCCATCCGCGTGAAGAATCGTTGTTTCGGAAGACTCCAAACAAAAAGAAAAGATTATCGATCAAAGTTGCGTTAATTATCCCATAATTGGAAGGAAAAAACGAGTGCACGTATATTTTATAAAAAAACAATCGGTTAGCTACGAAAACGTTACTTCCTCCACACGTTATTCCAAATAGCATCCGGAGGACGTTATCGGCAAGTACAAAAAAAATAGATCACGCTCGTGAGCTCGTTTTGTTCATCTCGTGGCCTGTTTATTTACCGCTTACACAATCGCGTTATTCAACCTCGCTCCAGCTCGATGCTATCAACGGCCATGGGTTACGCGCACCGTATCCATGTACACGTTCAATTTGTAAAATAACCAAGTTTGAAAATAAACAGCGCCGGTACCCGACAAAAGCCTCGACGAGTATACGTAAGGAATTTTCGGAGCATCAGCAGGGAGAGCAACGACGCCCGTGCGCCTATCGATTCGCCGGCACCCCAATCAAAACAAAAGAAGCCCCTCGAGCCTCGGAAATACCGGGCAGCACGACGTATACCCTCGTGCCTTGCAACTGGATTCCTCCCTCAAACTCGTGCATCGCAGCTACTATTTGCAAACTATACTGGCAAAGACAAAATATAACAACTATACTCACCCTGTACGAGCGTCGCCGAGGCAAAGAGTAAACAGAGGAGCGCCAGGCAGCCGTAGCCGCCGAGCATCATCACCCCAAAGCCCTTCCTCATCTTCCTTCCGGCTTTCCTGCCCCACGCAACTTGTTATTCCTTTTTTCCTTCCCCCCCTGTACCCTTCAACACTGACAACAACAATAGCACACTGGCAAAGCCATGCCCGACGACAACGACTTCATAATCGTCGCGACAACCAGGCCCCGCAAAAAAGCTCGGGGCTCGAAAAGTTCAAACCGTACACGCACTCCTCGGCAGGACGAAGAAGCGATGATAGCACGTGTGATGCGGCAGGAGCTCCGAAAACACACCCGAGACTCCCGCACGCCTCCTATATATATATATGTATGTATACGTGATATACGGTTAGTCAACAATAGTACACTTTAATATGAAAAAGGCTATATATACACGTCAATAGTTATATAGTTACCTTATTTACGTATACGTAGATATACATGTTATACCGCATGTATATATTTAGAGAGAGAGAGAGAGAAAGAGAAAGAGAGAGAGGAGTGCTCAGCGGTAGGGTGAACAGCAACAGAAGAGCGGACTAGACTTTTAGTTGCATATTTCCCCTAACGCGGCTATTTACTGCCCGCCATAAAATGTTTCACATCAAAAAATACAACACAAAATCCGTAAACGTCAGCTGGATACGTTACGAAGAGAAATTCCAGATTTTTCTATTTCCGTCAAGCAATCGAACATCTTAAAGGATATTATTAGTAAGGAAATAATAAAAATAAATCCTGGTACACAAATGCACTAGGGACACCGACAAGCACAGGCAAGCTTAGCAGCAGAAGCGGCTGAGAAGAGAGAGAGAGAATCCTTGATTCAATAAGTACTGAATACAATAAATGATGAATACAGGTACAGGTATACCAAGCAAAACTGAGAACGATAAGATGAAGAGCAACTAAGAGGTTCACGCGCAAGATATGATTCACGAAAATAACGAGCAGCAGCAAAATATAGCAAGTAAGGTCGAATCGAACAGACCGACGCCGAAAAAAATGGCACAGAGTGAACCCATACGTAAGAAAGTAAACGATAGGGAGCGAATAAATGACCCACTACCGTCCATATAAGTAAAAGAGGGCGCAAAAAAGGGTGCTGAAATAAACAAGAAAATCGGGGTGATACTTGACGATTCTATAGATAATTTCCGAGCAAAAGTTAGTTTAGACGTCAACTATCGAGATTTTGAAGGAAATCCAGGCATTATAATAGATGTATGGGAATCCGATACTACGACAGATCGACTACTGAGCGATCCGCTGGAAAGTATAAGGGATAATTCAGTGACACGTAAAGACAAAACCAATTTAAAGGATAAAAATTATCTTTTAACAAACAAGAAAACATACTTAAACGAGAGAAATTCCATACAAAAATACATAGAGGACACAGAAAGTGACAAAAAGATGAAGGGAGAGCAAGGAAAAGATAAGGCTAACAAAGAGCGCAAAATACCCCGACCTGAACCACCACCACCACCAGACCTTTAAAGCAATTGCGAAAGACTATACTTAAGAAGCTCACCGGTCTGTTTTAGGGCCATCGGACGTCGAACTATCTTGCGAACAAATATATTAGAACTTAATTAAGTTGACAGAAAACAGCCTCTAGGGGTCACAAAAGTCTTAGGCATGCCAAAAGTCGCAAGAGTGTGAATTGGAAGGAAAACTTCAAATGTATCTAATCGACAAGATATTGGCGATCAAAAATGCAGAGATTGAGCTCCAGGACTTAGTTGCTCTGGTAATAAAGTTGTTAGATAAGAGAAAAAAAAATTTTTTTAATATACATTTTTTGGGAGTTTAAAATCTTAACAGCTTTAAAAANAAATAATTTTCTGAATCCGAAAAAAAATGGATAGGATACACAGTAATATACGTGTATAAGTATAAAGAGGAAAGCGTTACTTTTTTTTATTCGGGGCCCTTGGACAAGCCACGAGAGAACAAAAAATTATACAGAGGAAATATAAAATAACTAATAACTGGAAAACCAACAGACATTTAGGCAATTAAACCCCCTCTTCCTTAAAAAAATAATATTGATAAAATATGTACGGAAAAAAATTTTTTTTTTGTTTCGCAGCCCTCGGACGCACCGCAAAAAAAAATATACATCGACAGAAGCAGGTAAATAAACGATAATCTTAAGGCTAAAAAAACACATTAAAGCACATATATGCATACTGGTAACGGTGACGGGATATATTTTATATAGCAATAACATACGTACGTTATGGGAATAAAATAATAAGGCATATAAGATGCGCGCGTGGCATTCTCTAACGAAAAACGTAACAATAATTAAGGATACTACAAAAAAAAATAAACAAAATTTTTTTCTTTATCTACAAAGCTTAAAATTTATTACTACATCATTATTATTATCCCTCATTAAATTGAAAGAGAATAAAGATAAGAATATTTGAGATAGAAAATTTTTTTACGTGTAAAATACCTGTATACCTAACGTTCGGAAAGACAGATCATTGTACAAATGATTAGTTACACTTTGCAACCATTAGGAGTTAACTGTTGGAAGCAATAAGGGGCATTATTCATAATAACAAAATTATATGTTTACACTCAGAAATTTAGGCAAAAAAAAAAATTGTTTCCGTGAGAACGAAAAAAAAACATTGAAAAATAATAAGAAGAAAAAAATGTAATCAACAAAAAAAGGATTGACAACAAAAACATATTTACAAACATATTTGTGAGCATTATATGTAGTACAATTAAGATGTAGTACAATGTGCATGCTATCGGGTGAATATACGTCGAGCGGCGGTAGAGGATCTATGTACGATTGATTTTCGGGCTTGTTAAAAAAATGTGGAAAAATACCTTTTTCAATTTCCGACAGACCGTACGACTTGGGTAAGCCACTTAAAGGCATGTGAAAGTAATTAAGACTATCGATAAATTTTAATTTCATAAATTCCATTAATATTATTTTTGATACGTTCGTGATAACGGATGGTACTACGCGTTCGCAGTGTTTTTTCACTATGTACTTAAAAATAAATTGAGCATCGAATCCTTGTGAATTGTGTGCTATGCAAATGATCTTGTCAAAATATTTTTGATGATCCGAAGCAAGATCTACCAACTGTTTGATTGGATTAGTTTGAAAAATATATTCTCGAATACCGCAATGATCGCAGTTTATCGAAATATCTTGTACGTTGCTACAAGCATTACAAACTTGTTGAACAATACACAGATTTACTTCGTGGATCTTTTTTTCCTCATTACCCACGATGGGTGTCGTCTGTTGCGTTTCAAAATCGTAGAATAATATTAAAAAATTAGATTTTTTGCTGTTCAATTATAACGGTTGAATGTAACATTGATGATTTACGGGTAAATACTCTTTACAATTGCAAAAAAAAGAAATACCGTATTGATGTTGATGTTTCTTGTTTGATATTCGCACAGTTTTGCAACATACCGGGCAAACTTTGATTTTTTCGCAAACGGTAAAAGATTTATTATACGAACCCTTTTTTAAATTATTTTCAAAACACGTGAAGTTAAAAAATAATCTGTGGCACGAATCACACTTTTTTTATGGACCCGTCACATCGCAAAGAGAAGATTGCATAGACTTGTAGCATTTGTTGGAGCATCTGTGATCGTCGATACGCCAATAACTCTTATTGCACGGTATACAGTATCCGCAACTACCGCTTGCGCCGATCAAATTCAGAATAGGCTCGTAAAGCTCAGCATTTTCATAGTACATTAATCGTAACGTATAAACGATTTGTCCTTGAGTCTCTAAAACTAAACGAGTACCATTGTACAGGGGCCGATGACCACGCCCAAAATTTTGAAACGAATGGCACGGCTGCCCACGGTGTTACCGAATAAACCAGGATACCATTTTGACGACCGGAGATACAATGGATGATAGATATGAGAAAACTTGCAGGATTCACGAAAATATAAGAATGTCAAATTATGAGTCGATAGAAAAATGCGAATGCGACTTTAACCGAGAAATACGTGAAAACGAAGAACTTTCAAATTTTATTCGAGAAAACGAAAATTATTGGAGTAGAAAACCATTGAATCCACGTGATCTATTTTTCGGTGGTCAAATAGGAAACACTGTAAAAATGTACGATTGTCAGGATGGAGAAAAAATTAAATACGTTGACGTATGCTCTTTGCATCCATTTATTTGCAAACGAGGTATATTCCCCGTTGGTCATCCAACCTTATACTCTAACGAAGGGGAGTGTAAAAAAATAATAGGTGACAATAATGATATTTCCCAAGTAAATGGATTAATTATGTGTGATGTGCTACCACCTAGAAATTTGTATCATCCTGTATTACGGGTGAAAATGCACGATAAGCTTATTTTTCCTTTGTGCCGTACGTGTTGTGAGAATATGCTTCAAGAGCACTGTACCCACGACGATGAAAGAGATCGCATTCTAAGAGGTACGTGGGTATCCGAAGAAGTCAAGGTGGCTGTTCGCATAGATTATATCGTTAAAAATGCTTATGAAATATATCAATATCAGGTAACACAGCATAATCAAGAAACGGACAAAGGAGGATTATTTGCACATTATATTAACGAGTTTTTTTAAACAAAAAACACTAGCTTCGGGTTACCCACCTACCTGCACATCTAATGAGCAAAAGGAATTCTATATCGACGAAATCCGTACAACTGAAGGAATAAATCTCGACAAAAATGAGATAAACCTCGATGCTGGCTTAAGATTCGTTGCAAAATTATTACTCAATTCTTTGTGGGGTAAATTTGGTCAACGTGAAAATTTGACAAAAACTGAGGTGGTGACGGTCCCAGAAATATTAATGGAATTACTTACGAGTGCAGAAATCGATATTAATGGTGTTTTACCCGTCAACAATGATACATTGTACGTTAACTGGAATTATAAGACTGAGGCCTAGACGTCATTACCATCAAGTAACGTTGTGGTTGCCGCTTTTGTGACGGCACAAGCACGCTTAGAGCTTTTCGAGTATCTGCATTTTCTAGGAGAACGTGCTCTCTATTAGGACACAGATTCCGTTTTTTATGTTTCCCGAGAAGGACTGGACGACTTACCCATTGGCACGACACTAGGCAGTCTCACTGACGAATTGGCTGATAAAGGAGTTGGCGCATACATTTCTTCGTTTTTATCCGGTGGCCAAAGTTTTACGCATTTAAGATTAAAAAACCCGATGATAGTAAAGATTATGTTTGCAAAGTGAAAGGTATCAAATTAAATTACAGTAATAGTCAAAAGATAAATTTTGACACGATTCGTGAGCTTGTTATGACTAATATTACGGAAATAAGATTGTCGAATTTTTCCATTTGTCGTACAATTTTTCACGATGTAGTGACTCAACCGGAAATAAAAACATGTCAAACAGTCTATAGTTGAAGATGTTTTGACAGCATGACCACGAGTTATCCATATGGTTACCAACGTGATGTCGCAGGAGAAGGGATATGATACATAAGAGTAGGGGAAAACACTCACTTGGTCGAGGTACGACAAAGCTGTTGGTTGGTTGGTTCATTTCTCTTTTTACAACCGATGCATCAACAAGTAAACGACAAGATGGGTTCAAAGCATAGCAAAGTGAACGCTACATCTACGAGCTCTCGGAACGATGATGATGATTGTCGAAAACCGCTTATAGAAAAAGCATGTGAAAAAAAAAAAAATAAAAAATACGTTTCCCAAAATAATTTNCAAGTAAACGACAAGATGGGTTCAAAGCATAGCAAAGTGAACGCTACATCTACGAGCTCTCGGAACGATGATGATGATTGTCGAAAACCGCTTATAGAAAAAGCATGTGAAAAAAAAAAAAATAAAAAATACGTTTCCCAAAATAATTTTCTGAATCCGAAAAAAAATGGATACAGAGTCATGAAAGATAGTTAATCCAATTGCAAAAATCGGTCCTTTTCAGGACCAACACATTACTCATTCATACGAGGTAAAAATGTAATTGATTACCTGATACTCGTATTGGTGTTGCATCGGATGTTTAATGAAATACGATACATATTTTAAAAAAGATGACATCAGCACATTCTTCACCACGAAACTTAAACCATGAATACAAAAATCATCCTTACGTACCAAAAAATGTATTTGATCGCTTTATACTCATGTCAGCGCATTTTTAAAACCGTTGCGACGAATGTTTGATGAAACTTGATACATATTCCGAAAACTGTGACATCAGCACATTCTTTACCACGAATCTTTAACTTTGAAAAAAAATTATCTCGATGTCAGTTACTCGTGCGACTTGAACCTCAAAACTGGCACGAATAAGGAGGAAACTTTGTAATAAGGTAATCTTGATCATGTGCAATAGATGCTCCAACCGCCGCGACGTTACAAGCCGATTGGTCGCCATCCATGAGCGATGGTGGGGCGCGGCGGCGGCGGCGGCGGCGGCGAAAAGAGCTCGATTAGCTGTTGAACCGACGAAACGAGCTGATTGGTCACGCGAGCCACCTTTGCGCTAGCTTTCCAAAAGCGCTCGCGGTTTTACGACCGGTCCACGGAGGCCCCCACCGCGGTTAATCAGCTTTTCGACAGAGTTTAGTTGGGCAGTATGGATACGCGATGGCCACACCCGTGATCGTGTCCACTAAGAGGACCCACAGGTTGCGGAAAAACTGTGTTTGTTAGACGGTTTTTACGACACATTGTCCGTATGAGTGATACTCGATTCGAGCGGATCATTTTTTGTTACGGTGAGTGGCAGTCTGGTTACCGCGATCTCGGGGAGTAATATTGAGTTTCACGAGAGATTACCACAAAACAAAAATTGGGTGGGCAATCATAGATCAAAACTGATTATTATTGACAATTTGATGCGCAAATCATCTGGTAGTAGCGGTATCGTCGATTTATTTACTAAAGTTAATCATCATAACAATTTGAGCGTAATTTTTATCACGCAAAATATATTTCATCAAGGTAAGGGTCAACGCGATATATCGCTAAACTCGCAATACACTGTCATCTTTAGAAATTTACGAGATCGCGCTCAAATACAACATCTTTCGAGGCAAGTGTGTCCAGAAAATCCTCGATTCTTGCAAGAAGCTTATTAGGACGCTACTTCCCGGCCATTTGGTTACCTTTTCTTGGACCTCAAACAAAATACACCGGACAATTGTCGACTTCAAACTTGTATTTTTCCGGATGGCGAGTATACTTACGTATACGTGGCTAAGAAACAGATGAAAGAAAGCGACACGACGAACAATGTTCCAATCGTATCGTTGTAATGGCACCAAAGTCACGTTCCCCGTTTGGTCAAAAGCACTTCACCATTTTGAGAGCTCTTTATCATCTCGACACCGAACAACAGAGAGCTCTGTTGCGCAAAGCAGATAAGACGCTAATCAAGCACATTTGCGAGTGTGCATTGAACATTCTCGAAGAAAACGTTTCACTAACTGCGGCGCAAAAAAACACTTGCGTAGACACGCCAGCGTTCTCAGAAAGCTCGCGAACGCAAAAATTCATCCGTCGTCAAAGAAAAAAATCATTGTACAACAGGGAGGGAGTTTCTCACCTGCTTTGATGGGTCCGCTCCTCGGAACGGTGTTGTCGATGCTGTAACAAATATGGAACACGTAAAAAAAATGATTCTTCTGCCTCAAGAAAGCGTGGATCGATTGCGAAGCGCGTTCCTAAACGATGGTCTGAAGTCTGTACAAGCGCCGGGCACAACAATGAGTCGGCTCGACGCAGAAATGAACGACATCTTGAAATTACCGTATACCGATGAGCGAGAAAAATGGAAGAAGTACCAACAAATTTTACAACGATATTTCCACCTTAGGGAATTGGACAGCAAAAGAAAACGACATGCTGACACGATCACGGAGAACACCAAGGTATCGCAAGATAAAGATCCCTCTGACGACGACGTCGACGAGGACGGAGAGAAACGTAAAGAGGAGGAAAAGCAGGATACCGAGGTTATCGAAAGCGTACCGAAAAAGTTTCGTCAAAAAGCTGCACTTATCATACGACGATTGCGCGCTACTGGTAACTTAGAGTGGACCAATGAACGTACCGTCATCATAGGTGGCGTTCACATACCACAGTCAAACATTGTCGATCTGGTGAGCGATGCCTTGAGGAACAGAAAAAAACGCACACCGGTGGGCCGTGATCAGTTTGCAGTGGCATTTCGTATGGCAAACATTCCGCAAGAGTGAGTCGGAAACGCTCAAGTATTAAAATTACTAATCAACGACGACGACGACGACGACGACGACGACGACGATAAATCAAAATCACCAAATAAGAGTCTGAGATCTACGTCGAATAGTGGAATTTTTTTTGATGAAAGTGGTGCTGAATCAACGACGTCACCGAATAATAGAAAAAATTTTTAAAAAGTTGTGCCTTCGTCAATTCAAGTACAAAGATGGCGTCGATTGAGCGGAAAAGTAACCAAGGCGAAGAAACAGAAGTAAAACTCGAGGAGGAGGAAAAAAATAGTGCTCTCGACGCTTTAATCGATTTGCTACCGTTTGAGATGCATGTATCTCGATACAAATTTTGCGGTCCTAGAACGAAGCTATCGAAGCGTATTGAGCACGTTAATGTAGGTATAAATCCCTTGGGGGAAGCATGTCGTCAGCGCGATCTTGCCTACGCTACGGAGAAGAAGGGTCAACGTGTAAAAGCCGATTGGGCGTTGGCTGAATTTGCTTTTTCGCGTATGCTTACCATAGAAACACCGCCAGATGAGCGAACAGTCGCTTCATTGACAGCATGCTGCATGTTAGCAAGATTACATTTGAGAAGTTTTTTTCGCGCATACAGAGAGCCATTGTTCCTAAGTCTAAAAAGAAGAAAAAAAAGAATAATGCATAAGACATTGCAAAAACTTTACTACGAAGCGGCGCGACCAACTGCATACGCTGGTGGTAACAAACTTGTAAGTGCTGTGAAAAATAAATTTTTGCGATCGAACGTTACTAGTTGGCTAGAGAGTCAAGATAACTATAATTCACATAGGCCTATAAGAAATTGCTTTCCCAGAAGAAGCTATAACGTGCGTAACTTTGACGACGTGTGGGAAGCTGATTTAATGGACTTGAGAACCTTAAAAACTTACAATGATGGCTACGCTTATGTTTTTGTTGTCATCGATGTCGTCAGCAAATACGCTTGGGTGGTACCTATCAAGGATAAAACATCGAAAAAGGTCGCCAACGCATTTCAACGTATTTTATCAAGAAGAGACGATCGTACACCAATGTGCCTCCAAACGGATAAAGGTAAAGAATTTGTAAGTCGTGAAATGCAATCCGTTTTACGAGAAAATGAAATTAAATACAAGGTAGCACGTAGCCCACAGACAAAGGCTGCAATAGCCGAACGATTTGTAAGAACTATTAAAGAAAGAATGTGGCGATACTTTACACACGCAAACAATCGACGCTTCGTAGACATTCTTCCAAGTATAATAGAGTCATACAACCGCACGAAGCATTCGTCAACAAAGATGGCGCCAGCTGACGTAACTTTGCAGAATGTTGCACGAACACGAGAAAACACAAAGCAACGATATGATAGACATATTTATAAAAATCCAAAGTACAACGTTGGAGATTTAGTTTGTATCAGTAAGACGAGAAGTGTCTTTGCCAAAGGTTACGAAAACGGTTGGACTTTAGAGTGGTTTAGAATTGTACGTATATCTTGCACGCGACAACCTCCAGTTTATTTTCTCAGAGATTTAGCTGACGAAGACATTGACGGTTTCTTTTACAAGGAAGAGTTAAGCAGAGTACGAAAGGAATTGAGCGAGAGCTTCTTCGAAGTTGACAAGATATTGAAAAGTCGAGGTAAAGGACGTTCTAAAGAACTTTTTGTCAGCTGAAAAGGATATCCTGAAAAATTCAATTCCTGGGTGAAAGGTAATTATTTAAAAGATTTAAAATGAAGGACGACTTTCACGTTGTGTTGCCTAGCAACAGTAGGTTGGAGTATTATCCTAGTAATACTACTTCGCACTACGTGACAAGATTACCTCAGCAAATTAGTTTGCAAGGTCAATGGAGTGTTGGTATAACAGAAATTCAATTACCATTGACGTTTCAACATGCGATAAAAAATAACGAAAGAAAAATTGCCCTACAATATATGCCACGACTACACAATAATGTACACATAGAAAGTCCTGTGATTCATGTAGATAATTACATACGACCCGGTCTATACACAAATATCGAAGAAATGACACAAGAAATCAATAGTTTCGATACCACACGAGATCACGTGATTTTCAGTTTGGAAAGGGGTGGTTACGTGGTGGCTAAGTTAGTCTGTTTCGAAACAGTGCGCAGTGAATACATGTTTCGCTATTTAATATTGTCCGAAAAATTACGTAAAATCTTGGGCTTTGAAAGTACAACGAGTCTTTTCTTGGAAAATAATGAAATTCAATTTATTCATCCAGCAAATCTCGCCAATGCTTTACCGTCAATTCTAATGATTAACAGCGACCTCTGTGAACCATACATTGTAGGAGACGTTCAATCGCGTTTGTTGCGGACGGTGTTGTTGGATCTTCAAGGTTACGCGAACGGTTGTGTTAAAAATACAATTTTCTCACCACCTATGTAAATACCATTATTGTTTAACTCCTTTCACAACATCGAAACCGATGTAAGGGACCCAACCGGTGCCCCCATACCATTCAACTTTGGGACACTGATGGTAACGCTTCACTTTAAACAAATCGATTAAAAATTATGGATCCTTACGAGGACTACTTTATTGCACAAAGTGGTGGTGGTGGTAGAAGTCTGACCACAATTTATGGAAACAGTGGAGGAGGTGTTGGACGCTTTTACGTTGGGACCCTCTGTCAACGAGGCCACGGAGGTATCGGATCGTTTCTTGCTGGAGTATTTCGACGAGTTTTACCACTCATTAAACGAGGTGCCAAAGCGGTTGGCAAAGAAGCTGTTCGTGCAGGTATGAACATTATGTCTGACGTCACCGCTAAAAATATACCTAGTGTCGCGAAGCAATATCGTCGTAGTTTAGTTCTAAAAAAGGTGACCTTTGATCATTTAAGCGAATTCATTGTCAAATATATTGATTGTAATTTATGTGTATTGAGTGATTTGTCGGATTTGATGCCTACTGTTGTGCAGAAGTTTGTAGATTATATTTCAGAAAAAAGGCAGTTATATGTATGAAGCGCAAATCGATTATTATGGATCCGATATTGTGAAGAAAATTGTAAGAGATATGAATGATTCAGATGTAGAGAGCGTGTATGAAAAAGTCGTGTCTACAGATACGACGAAATGCGAATATTTAACAAAAGAATGTGTGCGATTTTATATACAATATTGCGTCATTTCATACAATGGCACTTGTAGAGGCTTTGAATTCTAAAATAAATTAATAAACGTATGTACCTTTGTTGTTACTTATCTAAAATTCACACCACATTCTTATAAATCACATTTTTTTTCGATGTCATGAAAAAAATTAAAAAATATGTTGGACCCTTTATATTGGAGAAACCTATTAATTTTATAAAAAGAATACCCATACTAAACGAGAGGGAAAATTTTTAACCTATCTAGTAACTAAAAAGTGGGGGAGCCCTCTCTCCACGCTTAAAGTTGGTAGGGGCCCTAACCGTGGTGGGGCCATGTCCCCCACCCCGCATGCCTCGTCTTTGCTCATGATGGAAAGCTCCTACGTAGGTGGTGGGGGTTTGTTGTGACGGACCAAAGTGTTGCAATAACTAATCGTGTAGGCGCTTAGAATAACCCGTTGGCCTAACAGTATTTATTTTCATTTGTTGACCCGAAAGCTTGCGGATTCTCTCTGTGGGAGACGTTAATGTTCGTCAACACAAAGGCTTTAGAGTATTATTGGGAGGTGTCGATGCAAAATGGCTAGTGAATAATATCACGTTTTTGTAGGCTAGATGTCAAAGCTCGTCGTTAGAAAAAAATGGAAGGCACATCTGTTATTTTTAAAAGCTCACAGGAAATTTAATTTAACACGAAATGCAAACAAACGACTCGATAGTCTCAAACAAAACATTATTTCTCTTTTGTTAATTAACATGATAGAAAGCTATAAAAAATTGACAAACGTGTTTTTAAATTATTCGATTATTTACATAAGAAGTTAAAATATTCGACCAACGTTACAAAAGTTTGTTTGGCAAGTATTTTTTCACACTTAGTTAAGCTTATCAAATAAAGTTATGGCTTTTCTTTAATTTTATCAGTCGTCAGCTAGACCAAATATTCTCCAATGACTATATTAATTATTAAAATTATTTTTTTTAATCAAAATTCTAATAATGATACTAGAATCTTTAATAATTCCAAAGAACTGGTAATCACCTAAAAGGGAAAAGGTAACTTCGAAATAAACGGACATAAAATTTAAATTTATATATAATATTTATTCAAAAAATAATAATAAATCCATACAAAGAAATCGCTTTTTAATCCATAAGAAACATTTCATATTTTTTACTCACTAATTATTCTTAAATCATTAAGCTTCGAAATTCTTAAATTTGAATTCCCCCGCCTTTATAAAAATGGATGCCCATAAAGTCAAACACGTAGACAGCACAAGGTGAGAACGACTCGAGTTATATTTTGGTAGATGTCACTTATTTAGGTCTCTGGGGGTTCTTAAGCATAGATTCAATGACTCTTCCAGATTTTTTGGAAGCTCTAGCATTGAAGTATAACCACAGAAATTAATCACTTCATAAAGACGAAGATTGGTGTGCGTATTTATGTACATATAATATATACCTATACATTGAAGACATCTCCACACACCACGGACATCATCAGAGAGTTGTAGGTGAGTCGCGCGAGATCGTGAGCTACTAACCATCTGCGGACTCCAGCGGTGAATACTACATCCAAGAACGCTGTTGTGCGGGAGAGTGCTGCTGTTTAGGTACCCGAAGTCATCGTACTCAATCTGGCACGACGATCAGCAAGACATGCGCTCACTGCGAGAAGATGGTCTACCCGAATGAGGAGCTCAAATGCCTGGACAAGGTGAGTGCTGAATATACGTAGTGCTCTTACATACATGCATACATAAGTACCTACCAGCAGAGATAGTAATAGCAATAATATTATGTTTAACGATTACATACAGCAGCCATACATGAGCACTTCCATTGAGTTCCAGCCACTAGGCACGTGCGACGCATTTTTCAGTGGAGGACGCTCTGTTTAACTCGCTGACAGAGGAAGATGAGGTACTACAAAAAATATAAATATAGGTAAATCGATGGATTTTGATCTATTCTTTTTAATGGTGCAGTCGGTTTTAAGATTAAAAATTTTTTTCATAGAGAAAATCACGATTGAAGTTCAGAGCGTTACTGCGGAAACTGATTTTTTTTTTTTTTTTTTTTTGGCACCATTGGAAAGAGCAAGTCTTGAACTACAATCCTTTAAATTTTCAAGTTGGGAGGGCAAAAGGCAAGCGCGTGGTGAACAATCAAAGACGGTAACGTGCGGTTGAATGCCACCGCACGCCTTCACCGCGCGTCAGTTGCTCTATCAGTTAGAGGTATGAGAATTTTTCTTCGTGCTTTGCAGTAATAAACTACAGCTAATTTAGTAAGGTTCATTGTTTATTTAACATTTTGAAAGTTAGGTTTTCGGCAACTGTATTGTCTGACTTTTTAACAAACTGAGTGGCCCAGAAAATTCTTTGCATCGTTTATTTTTGTGATCAATACCTAAGCTTCCTAGAGCTCTTATAATTCGATAATATATTCCAAAATGCGTAAGTGTTAAGTACTTCGTCGAACTTTGTATAATCTGTTGAAATTACTTCGTCTTATTTATGTAAACGATGCACTTTTTTAGTCAAAATGCAGTGAATACTTAAAGAAATACGAACTATACCTTCGGTGAAAAATGACATTCTTTAGGAACTCGAAGGAGCCGTGGCAAATGTATCGAAATATATTTCAATACATGAAATCAAGTAACAAACTTTTTGTATTATCTCATGTATCAACTGAAGTGACACTTATTTCATGGAGCTATTTGAAAGAGTATATAATTTCGTAGATCTCTAACAAAAATTCACTTTATTGGCACAGAAATTTGGTGATGATTTTATCTAGTTGTTTGAGTCTGTTTTAGTTTGTATTTCTTCTCTTTATGCTTTTTTAATTAATTAAAAATCAATTTTCTGAATTTTAACCCCTGATTCACCAAAGTGCAAAACTTCCGTTCAAAAAATGTTTTGGTCCTTATGAAGGTAACGTCGTACACTCAAAAAATCTACGATTTGCCCCTGAGAATATAAAAAAAATTAGAAAAAAAATGTTGGAAGATGATTCTCCTTCACCTGATTGTTTTCAAATATTTAAAAAATTTGAAACTAAAATTACTTTATCCAAGTATTACAAAAAGTGAGAAAACGCTACTTCTAAAATTATTGCTGCAACGTGGAGCGTTCGTCAAACTGCAAATTTTCAAACTCTTCGAAATGGTCAGAGTACCAATCTAAACGTTTCGAAAAATTATGATACTTTGAAAACTGATGATAAAACTTTGCCCAACGATACTCTCAAAAAAGTAAAAAATCACATTAAAAATGAAACGAAAATATCAGAATAATGCCTGGAATAAAAGACACTAAAAGTGTAAAAAAAGAAGATGGCAGTCAAAGTTACATAAAAAAAAATCATTTTATACAATCTTAATCAATATATTACACCATTTTGATGACTTTCCTGTTGAGTGGCATTTTCATCACAGCACACGGTAAAAATGCTTGTTACGGTATAGGGGCTGCAGTCAAAAGTAATGTTCACCGAGCTAGTTTGAGAATGGTCTCAAATGATAGACTTTAACACCTCAAAATCTTTATGACTGGGCCAAGAGAAACTTTAAGAATATTATCTGTTTCTATACATCAAAACAAGACTGTTTGATTGCTCAAAAAAAACTAAAAGAAATATTTTAATCAGCAGAAATGGTTCCGGGTACAATATCTTATCATTGCATAAAGCCTGTTGTAAAATCCAAACAACTAGAATTGAGAGAATTTTCAGCGTCAGAATCATTTCAAATATTTCCACCAATTCACAAGGCAGAAAAAACTAATCCATTGTGTTCTGCTTCTTTTAAATGATAAAAAGTATTAAAAGAAAAGCTATGCCTACTGATTCTTGATCCAAGCCAAAAAAAGTTGCCAGAAAATCAGCTAAAAAAATTTAAAACATGTAGTGTTTCATCTATAAGTTTGTTTGCGAATATAGCTTCTAGAAACGAGAAATAAATATTTTTACAATATTATCGAGTTATAAGCTTTTTTGATAGCAGCTCTAGTAAAAACAATATCAAATGTAACGTAGTTCCCACATGCAGTGCAGCTGATGCGCGGCGCTGGGCGCAAGGTGGTGTTCAACCGCACGCACCACGGTCATTGATTGTTTACCACTCGTTTACCTTTGGCCCTCCCAACTTGAAAATATAAGGGACTGTAGTTCAAGACTTGATATTTCAGATGGTGTCAGAAAAAAAATTAAAAAAAAAGCAGTTTTCCGTAGTAACGCTTTGAACTTCAGTCGTAATTTTCTCTATGAAAAAATTTTTTAATTCCAAACCGACTGCACCATTGAAAAGAGCAGATTAAAATCTATCGATCACATACCCACACAAAATAGGGGAAAATTTGCATGTTTTATCTCTTACTTTTGGAGGCTCCATTTTTTGTTGAGCCCTCCACTACCCCCAAATACCATCAGCTCACAGTTATCCTTCTCAATTTTTTTTAGCCCCCCACGATCCCTCTACAACTACTGGGTAACATCTTTTATTTCTACACTGCCTACAAGGCCAATATATAAACTTTGTAGTTGTAAATAACGACAGAGAACTAATCTTTATAAGTAAGCACAGTTTATTTACTATATCGATTGTTAAAAAAGAAGTTTTAACGCTGTTTTTAATTATAAGATTTTTAGCACCTATGATTGTCATAGAAAATGCTAAAACTAAAAGAAATTACTTTTTGTATGGCATAAAAGGTAAAAATCATGAGTTACTTTTGGTATAATACTTTGTTCCTCAGTTTTCATTGAATTACTGTTTCTGCTTTAATATTATACCAAAATAAGTTTTGATTTGCAATCGTGTACTATTGCACAAACATTCACAAATTGACTATGAGCACATCTTAGGTTCTTATTACTTATGGATATAGTACTTTAAATATATTATCAATTTAAGTGTTATATTCCATCAATTTCATTGCTATTGCGGTATCCTTGCAAGTTTCATGAATAATTCTATTATACGTTGTCAAATCTTCAAATGATGTCACTCCTTTTGCTTTATTTAATATGAATTCCAAACAGAAACGTTTATTACAGTTGGAGAAATAATGTTTAATCTTCTAATGGCGGTGTTGAATGAAATTAACTAATTTGATGTGATTCCCAAAATAAATCAAAGTCTTCGGGAGGGTTGGCATGCAGAGCGCGTGGGGGCTACGACTACTGGTATATATACATCTCTATAATATATATTTGTACAAACAAAAGTGAGTCCCTAGCAACACCCAGCTCCACCCTAAATTAATATAGTTATTCGCTCATTTTCACGTGATTTTTGATACAATTATATTTCAGAAAGCTCCCCCTGCTCCCCGTCAGCTCATCCTTGACCACACACACAGTTGTGTAAACTTTTTCTGATCTATTTCCAGTGTATATAAAGGTGAAATTTTTGGTTCATTAAGAATTCAATGAAACACAATTTCAATAATGACATTAGTTAATTTGAAAAAAAATCGAGCTCTTCGATCAAGAATTAAATGCGTATATAATACGTATATATAATTTGTTCAGAAAATATAGCTTCAAGATGTTTATCACATTTAGATTTTCGATAGATATTACTGAAACATCCAACTTATGTTTGTTGTAGCATCAAAAATATCCACGAAAAATCATACATCGTTTAACCGTGCCATTATTTATTTGTTTAATTTAAACAAATCTCAATTTAATATGTCACTTTATATAATAATGATATACCACTATGAAGTAAACTTACTAGATTTTCAAATCGATCAACAAGTTGTTATTTTAATGGAATAAGAAAGAAGTTGAACTTTGAAAAAAAAAAATTATCAAGAAATTAACATTATTATTATTAATTTAATTGTTATAATCGATTTTTAACAATTGCCCCCAAAATGAATCGAGTTTTTATTATTACCATCGTATTTTACATCAAATTTCCCGTAAAAATCATGTTTTTACAATATGGAGATTATTTAATTGTTACTGTTAAAACAATTATTTATGTAGTGCGTAATGGTAAAAAAAATGTTTTTGTAATTATAAAATGATATCTGTACCTCGTATCAAAAAAAGTTAAAAGTAAAAGTTGTAGATAATTGAAAGATCTACAACTTTTCTATTTACCATTTGTCAGTAAAACCATAAATTTTGTATTATCATGCAAAAAAGCGAGAAATCACCATTTTATCAGTTATTTAGTATAAATTTTCATTAAAATTAAATCATGAGTGATTTTTTTTCTAATCTAATCTCCTGAATGATGAAGAACGAATTTTCATTAAAGAAAAAAAAAAATATCAACCGTTAGACAAAAAAATAATAATAACAATGCTCGACGTAACATCAACACATAAACTGTTTTTTGTTCTTCAAATTTTTTTATTGCTACTTTGTTTTTTAATATTTTATTAATTGTCTGCTTTTATATAAAAAATAGATTTTTCTCTCTTTGATTTTTTGGAATTTTAAAATTTCGCGGGGAAGCCTGCCTACAGCACGATCTATGATTCAAAGTTTTACCCATGCTACTCGCGTACATTCCCCGTATTACAAGTTTGTTGGCTTTTGGATCAGCTGTGCGTTTTTTTGGTCCGCTACCAAGACATACTGTCACTCGTTGTAATTTAAAGTTGAATAATTATTACTTTGTAACAGTGCCACGGAAAGAGGCACGTAAAATGCAAAATACTAGTTATCGATCAGACATACGTTTTGATCCATTTAATCTCCAACATCCAACAACAAACACTCCTTGTTTGAGGACAGTAAAAGAAAACCAACTTTTGAAACTGGACTTGGCAATTTCGTCGAATGCAATACAACAAAAAGTTTGTTCTTCTTGCCACTTAAAGTTATCAAAGTTAAAAAAAGAAGATACAAAAAAGAGTGAAAATGAACTACCAGAATTAGTATGTACAATTTTTTGATTATTATATTGAGTTCAGACATACCTAATCTCTCGTAGAATTTTCTGTCGATGTTTTATTCTAATTTTTTTTTTTCAAACGTTACACAAAGAGAATTCTTGAAGTGAAGAATCTGATATAAAAGTTGGGAGCAGTAACGGTACATCTGGATTTTCGGGAGATAATTCATCTCTGCAAAGTGAGCGAGTGGATTTTTTCAACAAAGGATTAAGCTTCTTAGGATCTTTGCTCGTCAAAAAATAAAAACTATCATCGAAAATGTATTTGGAAAAAAAATCAAAACAAATATCGTCCGTAATTAATAAAAAAATGCTTAATTTGAGCCAAGATGATCCAGATGATCTTGAAGCAGATGACGACGAGTCCTCGATAATAACTGCTTTGCAAAAAAGTTTTAATACTTCCGCCGACCGCGTTCATAAAATTCAAATTTTGACTATTTTTCGATCGTGGTAATAAAAAAAATTGAGGACACATTTCCTTTCGCAACTCGTCACATGATAGGAATAGCAAAAAATGCTGCTCAAGATAAGGGATTAATTGGGGATCCAAACCCAAAACAACATCCATCTCTAGATGATAATGTTATTGATACAATTGGTAGCTTGTACCAGTCTGACGACTACACTCAATATATGCCCGGAATAAAAGATTACGTTTTGATAAAAGTGGACGGCAAATCGGTACCTATTCAAAAAAGACTAGTATTAAATAATTTAAAAGAATTGTCTGAAATTTTTACTAGTACCTATCCAACTATAAAATGTAGTTTCTCAAAGTTTGCTAGCTTAAGGCCGAAATATTATGTTTTGGCCGGTGCTTCTGGTACTCACTCTGTTTTTGTATGTCCTATACATGAAAACGTTAGTTTATTAGTGAGTGGTGACATTTTAAATCACTTACTTCCGGTTTTGAGCTGCCATTGATTGATTATACAAATTGTTTGGATCGCATGGTATGAAAAAACCAAACGACTGATTGTTATTCAAATTCTTGTAAGAAGTGCCCAGGCGTGACGAATGTTATTGAGCAACTGGAGGAAATTTTTGAAGAAAAATGTGTTGAAATTGTTACCTACAAACGATGGATTACGGTTGAAAGAACCTCATTGCAGACCCTAATATCTCCTGTTGATGAATTTTTACAGAAGTTAAGTGAAGGTTTACAAAAACTGTTGATTCATTCACTTTTGGTTAACAAACAAAGGGATTTTTTAAATGAGATGAAAAATAAACTGAGAGAAAACGAGTGTATCGTAATTTGCGACTTCTCAGAAAATTATGCTTAAATAATTCAAAATTCAGTTCAGGGTATATACATTAAAACAACGATCAGGCAACCGTACTCCCATTTTTAATTTATTGCAGGAATGACTTGGATGAATTAAAACTGTCAAGTTTTGTTAGCATTTCTGAATGCCTACATAACAATTCTATTGCCATACATTTATATAAAAAACAGTTGATTTAATTTATTAAAATAAATTTACCGTGTGTTAATAAAATAATATACATGTCTGACGATGCGAGTGGGCAATATAAAAATAAAAAGAACTACATTGATCTCACTCATCACTTTGAAGACTTCAAAATAGCAGTAGGGTGGCATTTTTTCCCCACTTCACATGGAAAGGGGCCATGCGACGGGATAGGTGGGATCGTAAAACGACTAGCTGCCAGATCAAGTCTTCAGAGAATTAACAATATCATTCGACAGCCGTGAGAATTTTTTGATTGAGCCACATAATCACTGCCAAATATTACTTGTCATTATTCTACAAATGATGATTACGAAGAAGAAAGAAAATTAGTATCGAAGATATTTTTGAGAGCAACAACGATTAAGGGAACGCTAAAATATCATAGCATGGTTCCACTATATCGTCAAGAATTAGAAGCAAGGCTGTCTTCTATGCACAAAAAAACAAATATTGTGAAAATTTTCAAGTAACATAATTTTGTTATGAAACTGTAAAAAAAGTTTTACTTGGACATAAAAATTTTGTTACATCTATAAATAAATATTGAGCAAATACTGTTTTCTTTGCACGAAAAAACAAATATTGTGAAAATTTTCAAGTGACATAATTTTGTTATGAAACTGTAAAAAAAGTTTTACTTGTACATAAAAATTTTGTTACATCTATAAATAAATATTAAGCAATCATAATGTTTACTTGGTTTTTTATTACACATTCTTATTAATTCAATAAAATATAATTTATTCAGTTATTATGGCTCATCTCTGTTTTAGAAGTAAAAAATTACTCTTAATAAATGATNATACTGACAAATGATAAATAGAAAAGTTGTAGATCTTTCAATTATCTACAACTTTTACTTTTTACTTTTTTCGATACGAGGTACAGATATCATTTTATGCTCAAAAAACAGTTTTTTTTACCATTACGCACTACATAAATTAATGTTTTAACAATAACAATTAAAATGTCTTCATATTATAAAACCTTGATTTTTACGTCAAATTTGACGCAGAATACGATTGTAATAATAAAAACTCGATTTATTTAGAGGGCAATTGTTTAAAATTGATTAAAACAATTTAATGGTTGATAATGATAATAATAATTTGTTGATAATTTTTTTTTTTTAATTATTTTTCAAAGTTCAACTCTTTAGCTACAAAAGTGCTATTTGTGAAAAAATGTGAAAGTTTTGTAGCTCTTAAGGATTGGGTGCTATACATTGTTTAAAATGAGTCTCCAACCACTATTATGAAATTTGTTATAACTTATAAAATCGAAAATAGGCGATAAAAAAAAACTCCTCCAACACGTATCCCTTATTTTTTAATACAGAAACTGGAAAAAAATTTTCAGCCAAATCAGAGATGTGAAGGTCAAAATCCGTTTGATTTGTAAAAGAATTACCCATCTATAGGTATACCTGTCTGACAAAAATAATTGCCAGCGTTGCTGCATATTTAAACTCTTCTCACCTCTCTGAAAATTTTATTCACCTTGCTAACTGTAATGAAGGTCTATACGTAAAAAAAATGACGTTAGTCCCGAATTAAAGATTGTTGATGAATAAAACTGAATAAAAATCTATTAATGTAAGTTGAATAATTATTACTTTGTAACAGTGCCACGGAAAGAGGCACGTAAAATGCAAAATACTAGTTATCGATCAGACATACGTTTTGTTCTGCTTCTTTTAAATGATAAAAAGTATTAAAAGAAAAGCTATGCCTACTGATTCTTGATCCAAGCCAAAAAAAGTTGCCAGAAAATCAGCTAAAAAAATTTAAAACATGTAGTGTTTCATCTATAAGTTTGTTTGCGAATATAGCTTCTAGAAACGAGAAATAAATATTTTTACAATATTATCGAGTTATAAGCTTTTTTGATAGCAGCTCTAGTAAAAACAATATCAAATGTAACGTAGTTCCCACATGCAGTGCAGCTGATGCGCGGCGCTGGGCGCAAGGTGGTGTTCAACCGCACGCACCACGGTCATTGATTGTTTACCACTCGTTTACCTTTGGCCCTCCCAACTTGAAAATATAAGGGACTGTAGTTCAAGACTTGATATTTCAGATGGTGTCAGAAAAAAAATTAAAAAAAAAGCAGTTTTCCGTAGTAACGCTTTGAACTTCAGTCGTAATTTTCTCTATGAAAAAATTTTTTAATTCCAAACCGACTGCACCATTGAAAAGAGCAGATTAAAATCTATCGATCACATACCCACACAAAATAGGGGAAAATTTGCATGTTTTATCTCTTACTTTTGGAGGCTCCATTTTTTGTTGAGCCCTCCACTACCCCCAAATACCATCAGCTCACAGTTATCCTTCTCAATTTTTTTTAGCCCCCCACGATCCCTCTACAACTACTGGGTAACATCTTTTATTTCTACACTGCCTACAAGGCCAATATATAAACTTTGTAGTTGTAAATAACGACAGAGAACTAATCTTTATAAGTAAGCACAGTTTATTTACTATATCGATTGTTAAAAAAGAAGTTTTAACGCTGTTTTTAATTATAAGATTTTTAGCACCTATGATTGTCATAGAAAATGCTAAAACTAAAAGAAATTACTTTTTGTATGGCATAAAAGGTAAAAATCATGAGTTACTTTTGGTATAATACTTTGTTCCTCAGTTTTCATTGAATTACTGTTTCTGCTTTAATATTATACCAAAATAAGTTTTGATTTGCAATCGTGTACTATTGCACAAACATTCACAAATTGACTATGAGCACATCTTAGGTTCTTATTACTTATGGATATAGTACTTTAAATATATTATCAATTTAAGTGTTATATTCCATCAATTTCATTGCTATTGCGGTATCCTTGCAAGTTTCATGAATAATTCTATTATACGTTGTCAAATCTTCAAATGATGTCACTCCTTTTGCTTTATTTAATATGAATTCCAAACAGAAACGTTTATTACAGTTGGAGAAATAATGTTTAATCTTCTAATGGCGGTGTTGAATGAAATTAACTAATTTGATGTGATTCCCAAAATAAATCAAAGTCTTCGGGAGGGTTGGCATGCAGAGCGCGTGGGGGCTACGACTACTGGTATATATACATCTCTATAATATATATTTGTACAAACAAAAGTGAGTCCCTAGCAACACCCAGCTCCACCCTAAATTAATATAGTTATTCGCTCATTTTCACGTGATTTTTGATACAATTATATTTCAGAAAGCTCCCCCTGCTCCCCGTCAGCTCATCCTTGACCACACACACAGTTGTGTAAACTTTTTCTGATCTATTTCCAGTGTATATAAAGGTGAAATTTTTGGTTCATTAAGAATTCAATGAAACACAATTTCAATAATGACATTAGTTAATTTGAAAAAAAATCGAGCTCTTCGATCAAGAATTAAATGCGTATATAATACGTATATATAATTTGTTCAGAAAATATAGCTTCAAGATGTTTATCACATTTAGATTTTCGATAGATATTACTGAAACATCCAACTTATGTTTGTTGTAGCATCAAAAATATCCACGAAAAATCATACATCGTTTAACCGTGCCATTATTTATTTGTTTAATTTAAACAAATCTCAATTTAATATGTCACTTTATATAATAATGATATACCACTATGAAGTAAACTTACTAGATTTTCAAATCGATCAACAAGTTGTTATTTTAATGGAATAAGAAAGAAGTTGAACTTTGAAAAAAAAAAATTATCAAGAAATTAACATTATTATTATTAATTTAATTGTTATAATCGATTTTTAACAATTGCCCCCAAAATGAATCGAGTTTTTATTATTACCATCGTATTCTGCGTCAAATT
>NW_019379487.1:0-15023 GCF_000648655.2 Copidosoma floridanum | reverse complement strand
AATTTTTTACTAATGAATTTTAAAAGTTACAAATTAATAAAACTTAAGTCAATATCTATTAAAAAGCGGGTACTAAAAAATATTTTTTTCTGAATTTTGGAAAGAGTTATTTAATTATATAAGAAAAATAGTAAATTACATAAATAATTTATGGAATAATTTAATGTGTAATCAAACCTAATTTATTAAGAAACAGTGAACAATGAATATCCAAACTAAAGATAAGTTGCAAACCACACTATAAAAAGGAGAAAAAGGTCAATCTATGATAGAGTTAGCTTATAGCAGAGTGTATAAAGTACTTGATTAGTGTGCGAAAGATCGCTGGTTCGATTCTTGAGGAAAACGGTTTTTTTTTTTTTACGAGAATAAAGTGTATAATAAAAACAAAAATTTGAAGATTCCCTTACTGTACACATGCGCTTCTTTCGTATAGTGTATTATGTATAGAACCGGTGAGAAAAAATAAAAAATTTACTTCCGTGACACATTTTTTAGAGACTACCAATCCTAAGTCGTCCGTTTTAAGAATCTAAAATTCCAATTTCATGTATGTTTCTATTATATTAAATCAAAAGACTCTTCTTTTAATCTGGAGCAGTGATAGGTGAGCGCACGAAGCGCATAGGAGGCAGAGCCTTACGTATGTATGTATAGTTATTTTGGCAGGTTTATCCATATATTCCTCCAAATGCTATGGTCCTCTCACAGCCCCGACAAATAATGTGTAACCTTCCACGAATTTAGTACCCCCACGCTACCGGCGCTAAAAAATAAATAACATTCTTTTAAGGATTATATATTTACTCCAAGAATGAAATTGGAGGAGATGAGAAAATCTACGCCAGCGTCCGTGGTCACAAAAACGTGCGGTCTGAAGGTACCTTACTGCACCAAATCCAATATGAGAATTCATTTTCATACACTAAAATAAATTGGAGTTAAATTGAGAAATATACGTTTCTCATCATATAAGGGAAACTAACGTGTACTTAACAGTTTATACAATGTTGAGACTTCTCCAGTAGTCATTAAACTAAAGAGAATCAAATTGCTGAAACGCTAACCTTGTCTGATCTTCACGTGTCACATATGTGTCAATGTATATTTGTAGCAGACGTACGAGTGTAGTAGTGAGTTCGATCATCTATACTACTCTAACCTTTGAATAGGGAAGTAATAAGTAGCTTTTGTATGTTATTTGATGCATACCCACTGCTCAAAAAAGTATGATAACCTTGACAATCATCAAATTTAATTATTTTTGGATCAACTTGGTGAATAGTATGATCCTTTGTTATAAAAACTTACTAAAAAGCATACTAAAAGATACACAACCGTGCCTTTAGATTGCCAGTTTTAACCATGAGTGAAGGGGGCTTCGGTCATTCTCAGAGCAAATACATAAAAACTGACTAATGCAGACTCTACGTGCTTTTATGATGTATACTAATTACATTGGAAGGCAGTCAGCATTACTTAGTAAAAGTAATTACATCCATCAATATATATTACTTTTTAAACGATATAGTATATTTAACAGTACTTGCCCAAATACCTTCCCAAAAAGAAAAGAGAAAACTTAGAAAAATTGGGAAAAGCAAAACATCCAGTAGCAGAAATATCTGACAAGTGGTTTAATGCTTGCTCAGAAAAGGAAGAAGAAAAAAAAATAAAGGAAGAAAAAGTATAAAAAATAAAAAATAGGATAACAAACAAAGCTGGTAGATAAAATAAAAATTCGAAATGATCAAATAAAAAAAAATCAGATTCAGATTAAGAAAGAAAAAGTTGATAGAGATGCACCAAGTACTTATTCCTGATAAATTATAATTTATCTTTAATAATTATATACCTTATATAACTAGATTATTTTAATACCAAATATCGTAGTTTACAAGGATTTGATCATCCGTATTTGTTATTAAAATAGAGTGTTACTTTTAGTAACGTTTTTAATACATAGACCTTTTCCTGATAAGCTACTTATTTCTTTTATTGGTATTGTTACCTTTGTCAATATAAAAATACATAATACATAAGCTACGTATTTTACTTTGACTTTCTTTTTCACGAAGAATTTTCGCTTCCACTACTAAAAATTATAATGTGTAACAGTTATTAAGCAAGATATTAATTAATTAAGTGTAACTTAAAATTTGTTGTAATAATATGTGCATTTACCTTACACATCTAAATGATAAGGTAATCCTTATCAATAATTTTAGTGCTTAGTCGGCACTGGAATCCCAGCTCATATGCAATCCACAGCTCTTTACGCACGAACATACGTATTACAGTATCGATTATGCAAAATTAAAAGGTAGTGATCGCACAGATGATAATAGAAATGAGAATTTTCCAATTGAAACTCTCAATGATATACATTAAGTCTTACTATCACATGTTTTAAATGTAAAAAGGTGTACAGTTGTTATGTTAATAAGAAACTTAATTAATCAGGTAATAAAGTTTTCACATCAAGATTTGAGTAAAAGTAATAATTCATTTTTATTGTTTATATTATACAGAAAATGATTTTCTTTGGTTTTAGGTTTTTCTAAGAAGATTATTAAATCACAGGATTAATGTTTCGATAAATTAGGATTTTATTATAAAAGACCACTATTTTCTCACGGTCAACTTTATGTACTGCTTTCAAGATGTAGGAATCTTAATAATAAATTTAATCAAAATGATTCAAAAAATAACTTCCTTATTATAAATTCCTTAGGATTCTATATTAAAAAACCTTCATTCTCTTACGGACAATTATACATTGCTTTATTAAGATGTAGGAATCCAAAAAGAATTTTTATTTAAATTGAATCCGAGAATAAATCAGAAATTAAAAATATTGTTTAGCAAGAAATTTTTCAGTAATTCAAAAATATGTAATTTTAAAGATCATCACATTTAAACAGACGTATGTTAATTTATAAAAAACCATGAAAAACAAATATGTGAAAAATATGGAAAGGGTTTTAAAAGAACAGATGGGTTAAAATGACGCATGAAATGTCGCAACATTAAGCTAACAGAATAAATTATTGTTTCAAAAGCTTGATTGTGTTTGTCTACCTAATTATACCTGCTCCTGAATTCTGTTTTTTTGTTAATAAAGTCCTCAGTTAATCAAGAGTTTTATACTTGGATAAAGTACACATGGACCAGAAAGAGATTCCAAGTGTAAAAGTTCAGCCAAGTTGAGCAAATAGTGGTCCTTCAGAGACATATAGTGAGTAAAGGGGGGGAGACAGAGGGGGACCTATCATCAGTGACTTGAATAACCCTAAAAAACGAGGTATGACTTGGGTACTAAATAACATACATTTTTCAACGTTTCAGATAGTAAAATATTCTATAAATAAGTATTTTCTGTGGGGGAGGTGGAGGGGAAGCGAGGGAGAGCTGAGAGAGAGCGGGGGGGAGGTTACTTAAATATTATTTGATCAAAAATGACGTAAAAACGAGCAAATAACTGTGTGAATCGAGGGCAAGCTGAGGGGGAGCGGAGGGGGCTAAGACTCTTTTTCGTCAACACAACTATATATTATGGGGAGATATACATACATACTAGTAGGGATCTGCCCCCCTGCGCACTGTGGACTCTAACCCCCCAAGCATTATATTAACTTAATCTAGGAAATGATGGACTTGTTATATAATCGAGTACAACTAACACGTTATCTCTTTAGCTCTGTAAAATTCTTTTACTGAGTTTGTTCTACTTTTCTTAATAATGTTGCCAATCTTTTCATTAATTTAAAATATACATACAACTTTTAGTTTTGTATGGCTATATTCTATTACATGGTCAATATAACATAGATTTAGAGTTTAAGTATTTGGAAATGGAAATTTTATTATAAAGACTTCCTTGTAATAGCAGAATGTACATGTGTGTATGAGAATATAAATCAAAATATTCTTAAATTAATATTAAAAATCATAATTACAATAAATTTTATGTAAATGAGATTACAAAAATTAATTTAAAATAAGATTCACAATATTTATACATTGAAAGACACATGGTCTACACAATTGACTAAGTCTTAAGTTATTTATACAAAAATAGAATCAATTTTATAGCAGCAATTTCGTGTTCGTCTAAAAAAATAGAATTACGAAATTTTTATCATCATAAATTTTGCGTTTGAAATTTACGACAATTTTTGTAAAGTTATAATATACATAAAAAGTTTTGTAGTGTCAGTTTTTCTATTTTTTTAATAAGAACTTAAAAATACTGTGTCGTGATGAATAAGTAATTTTTTTTTGGTTTTTACTTGTTTAAAGTCTAATTTTTTAAATCAATTTAAAATTTGTTTCAAAACTCAATTTTTTACAGAAAAAAAAAAATTATACAGATATAACTTTGACAAAAAGAATAAACTTTGACAAAAAAATAATTAATTCGTTAACGATCAAAAACCTCTTGCCATACAATATTTTCAATGTTTGATTCTTGGTGATTTTCATGGGAAAAGCTAGAACTAATAGAAACTGTTTTTTGTTTATAATTAACGGTAAAAATATTTTTACTGTTAAATAAAGTGATTTTCAGTTTGAAATCTCTGTTACTATATTTTTGACAAATTATTATTTCTGCCTTTAAATTACATTTTAATATTTTTGTTTTTGTGATATTGATAAGAGTTATTGTTTATGTATATAATTCAGAGTTTATTTCGGAAAATTTGTTTACATTATCTTCAGTGCGATCACTACCTTTATATTGTGCGTAAGCTATACTGTAATAAGTATGTACTGTCCCTTTGATAAAACTCAAAATCTGATTATTTAAAATATACGAGCAGTCGTTATTAAGTGCCAAAATGACTCTTTTTAACCAGCTACCTCTACCATCCCCATACATTTGGTTACCAATGTTATTGGTTTTTCCATCCCTGAGGAATTTCAAAAAATTTAATGATTCTGTTTCTAATGTCCATTAACAATAATGAAAATTGTTTGTTTGTACACCACGCATGATTTTTCAATTTCAAAATTTTGAAGTGTTTCCATAGAAATGAATACTTTACAGTTTTACTAATTATATAACAACTATATAATAAAATTGCAGAACTTTTTCACCCATGCTTTATTACTGAAAGTATTAGTCTAAAATCGCTGTCTAAAATGAATCATTTTCCACCCAATGAAAAATTGTTATTACATAAATCTTTCACAGTCTTATCCACTATTTTCGAAGCTTTTTTAGGGATCATCAAAGCTTCGTCTTTAATAATTACACTTACTTCTCGTAATGTTTTTAATCAGTTTCGTATTTAAAAAAAAACTTTTGATGTTCCTTTAATCTCATGGTAATTAAAATTTTCCATGACTTGTTATCCCTTTGAGTAATATAATTGAAGAAATTCAGTATTCTATGGTCTGAAATATTTCAATAATTCAAAAAAATTTACATCCATCTACAAACAATTTATATTTCGTAATTTGTAAATTAGAAAATTTTGTAAATTTTATTTAGAAAAATAAAAAATTAAAAAAATAAATAAGTAATTATCTGTTTTTTACATGTGTATCTGTTTCATACGTACTAAAATTTTTTTCAGGTATTTTCTAGCAAATGGAATAAAAATTGGGAGAAAAAATAAAATTAAAAAATATTATCAATTCAATAATTAATACATATATTTGATACATATATTAGGCCACACAATGCAGTTGAGGTAAAAATATATCACTGATATCAAACAATTATTCAAATACTTGTCATAAAAAATTATGTTCTAGTTTAAAAGATTTTTTCATCTGCAATGTATGCAAAACCGATTAATTGAACCCTGAAAAATTAATAGATCATTAAAAGACACATCGAAGATTGTTTTACGTTTGTGATTTCTGTAAAATTGGATTTACTTTGAAAAAAAATTTCGTTAAGCATTAAAAGGAACATAATTTAGAAAAAACATTTGCATGCATACATTGTTATAAAAAATTCAAAAGACTAACACATTTAAATAGACGTATAAAAAAATACACAGTAAATGTGAAATTTAAAAATTTTGCACAAAATATGGAAAAGGATTTTTCCGCCCTCGGGTGATTTTGGGAGGCTGGTACTTCCTCGGGCAAAAAAGCAGTTTTCCGATACTCGTTCGAAAAGTCTCCTTTACGAACCTCGTAACGAACCTCGCCTTCGGCTCGGGCCACAAACCTCTCGGTTCGCAAACAAAGACTTTTCAAACTCGTAGGAAAACTGATATTCAAGATTAGAAAATTTAAAAAGACATATGAAAAATCACACTTTGTAAATTCATAGTGTATAAACTTTCCGAATTAAATTCATTAATTTTTCTTTATTACTACAGGATAATATTCTAAAAAATTTTACTGTCATACAAATTTAAGACTTCTTAAAAAATATATCTAATGAACTGTCATACAATGTTAAGTCTTCTTAAAAGTGTATCGTGTACTACGCTCGAATTGAATGGCGCAATTAAATCAACAACCCAACAAAATGCAATCATACCCTTAAAGTCCCAAGAGGTGTTTTAACTGCGGAGAAGGGTTGGGCATGGAGGGGAATGGGCGGGGGATGCATGGGGGATGGAGTGAGATAGAATAAATTATTAAAACAGCAAGAAAACAAACGATTACCAAGGTAATTCGAAGGGAATATGTGGGAGATGCAGGGGAATGAAGGAGGATGGAGGAAAGTTAGAGGCTGAATCCTCTAAAAACAACTTTATATTAATATTCATTAACATATATACATGTAATTGTTAGTTTATTTCTTAAGTTCATATCTTACTGTAGTTTGCTTACAAAATAAATTTTAAGACAATTTTTAGAATGTACGTAGATGTTGAGGTCCATGAAGGATAGTAGGACTTGAAGGTAGTAGATTTCGAGAAAGTAGTGTGGAGAATGTGAGGTGTCAAGAAAAGTTTTGCGGATGTTCGATAAGGGGCCACTAGGGGGCTGGGGGTGGTATTGACAAAAAGTAAGCTAAGCCAATATAAGGGAGAAAATGTAAGAATTCTACCTCATTTTGTAAGGGGAATCTGTAAAGGATTGTGAGAAATATTCCATTTGAATATCTATGTAATATAAGTAGATGTGTATATATATACTAGTGGAGCTGACGCCCCCCTGCAAGCTCCGCGCGCCAACTCCCCACTACCAAATTAAGTAGACAAAATAACGGCATTATTCGTGTATTTATCAATGCAGGCTGTTAATTGTTCACAATAGCTGAAAATGTGACTCAAAAAGAAGTTGATAAAACATATGATAACATAAATATTAATTTTCCAACAGAATTTTTAAATAATATCAAAGGTCTTCCACCACACGAATTAAAATTAAAAATAAATGCTATAGTAATGTTAATAAGAACTTTGAATAACAGACCCACTTACACCCACATACACCCTCAAAATTTTAAGTAAATTGTGAAAAATTACGTAAAATAGCCGAAAATCGTAAAAAATCACATTTTCAGCTCTTCAAACATTCAAAAAAAAATTCGTACACATGTGACGAAGTTGATTCATATGTATATAGATGCATTGAATCCGAATCCAAAGTTTGTTAAATCCGTACGCCGTCAAAATTTTGAGCAAATCGCAAAAAAACTGCAGAGAATAGCCAGAAATCGTAAGAAATCATATTTTTAGCTCTTAAAACATTCGAAAAAATTTTTGTAAATATGTGTCAAGGTTCATTCTTATGTATTTTAACGTGCTGATTCCGAATTCGATATCCACTTGACCCGTACACCCTCAAAATTTCAGTAAATTGAAATTTCCAATTTCCTTCTGTTTATACGATTTCCTCGGAATTTTGAAAGTTTTTGAGCTAAACGAATCTCTTACCTCAACTCAGTGAAAAATGAAATATGAGAATTGGACAAAATCAGCATGAAATTTTGTCTTATACTTAGCTAGAGCATATAAATTCGATTTTTTACGATTTACTATGATTTTCTGCTACTTTTTGCGGTTTTTCTGCTGTTTTTTGCCAATTTATTGAAATTTTGAGGATGTACGGGTCAAGTGGACGTCAAATTCGAAATCAGCACGTTAAAATATATAAGAATAAACCTTGACACATATTTACAAAAATGTTTTCGAATGTTTTAAGAGCTAAAAATATGATTTCTTACGATTTCCGGCTATTTTCTGCAGTTTTTTGCGATTTGCTTGGAATTTTGAGGGTGTACGGGTCAAACAGACCTCGGATTCAGATTTGGCGCGTCGAAATACATAAAGATAAGTGGGTCTGGTCAAAAGTACAGTCCAGTTTTTTTTTGTGTGCCGGTGTTATTTTTCTACAAAGGTGATGTTAAACATTATTTTGTGAAAATTTTTATATGTTTGGTTACTAAAAAGTAATCTTTGAATTTTAAAATGCAATACTTATATTTCAAATCTTAATTTTGGAAAATAAAATAGCTTTTAATATTTTTAAGCTATAATACGTTTTATAATCGATATTTTCATGTCAATAATACTTTTTTGAATGCTTTAATGTTCGATACGAAGGTATGATGAATTCAGAATTTATCACGAATATTGTTAGATTCAAAAAATTTCTTACCAGAGAATAGTGTTTATTTATGATTTGTCTTTAGAATCATTTTAAATAAATAATATTTTTTACATTTGTGCATCGGGATAAGGCTGCATAAAATTGGCTATAGAAAATGAAATGTTTTCTTAAATATAATCCTACAGAACCAAAAAATTCGCTTTGCAAACTATTTATTGTCAGAAAAATACAAAATCAATCAAAATTGTTTCCTATGTAAAGTAAAAAAAAAAAAAAAAACAGATTCTCGATATTTAAACTAATTATAGATAAAAATACTATTTGTCATTTGTTTTCACTTGTAATAATTTCACCTATAATATTATACTTATATAAGTTTGTTATAAGTAATCAAGTTCTTTTATATAATTCGTCTATGATATTTAAATTTCTTATTAACATTACTACTAAATTTATTTTTAATTTTATCTCATGAAGTAATAAGCTTCCATAAATTGAATTTGAAACTTTAACTTAAAAAACTACCTTAACATTGTTACATCCTGAGTTGATAAGGACGAATCCAATTATAAGTATAAACGCAATTCATCTATAAAATTTATACAAAACGTATTGTGTATATACGGCAAGCTCATATGACAGGTAGAGCACATAGGTCACTTCGATGCGTATGTGTGAATAATCTTTAAGGTGAGTGTTTCATAATATACTGACATATAATACGGCCAGTCTCGTTCTAAGAATGCAGGTATGTATTGAAATTGTACGTTACATGTATGAACGCATAAATCGTATTGTACGTATGATGAATAAATAGTTTACTTGCGCATTGATTGTCCAATTCTAGTAATGTATACCAATTTAAAAATTGTAATTAACACATTATTTTATTATACTCAAAATTGATTTTAAAATGCCTGAAAGGATTAATTGTAAAATTTGTAAACTTATTCGTTACTTGAACTTGTATTTGGCATTCTTTTATTGTTGATGCGAGCTTTTATCATCACTGATCCAAAATACTCAATCGTACTTGTCAGAAGAATACGATTAGTACCGTTGTATTGTTATTTCCTACTACATGAAATAGCAACATGTAACATAATCGTGTAAGCCTACCGATTTGCTATCAACGCAGTCTGCAAAAACATTCACTCATTCGTTAACCTAATTCAACCAAAAGCCTCTTTTACTCGCTCTCACCCTATAAAAACACACCATCAAGAGGAAAAATTGCTCTTTTTACGTCTGTCATCTGTCCTCTAAAGTTTTAGTCTATTCTTGACTACCATGACTTGCGAGTACCTTATACACGTAAGGCATAACGTGTTGGCTAAGGCAACTCGAGTGTATTTTGAGAACATCAAGAAGGCTCGCCAAAAGCGGTTCCGGCGATAGCAGAAATGGCAGAAACCGTAACATCGTACTGGCCACGAACTCATTCGTGTAGTTTAAGAAACCACTGAAAATTACTGCACGAAGCAGAAGGGAACTACGAAGCAGCAGTAACAAAATCAGTGACAGGTGAAAGTTATTTATCGGTATTATAATTAACACTAAACCTTGTTGAAGTGACCCGAGTAAATTGTATTTGAAAGAATAAATTATTTTCGATATGATGTTAATGACTCCAATAACAGCGGGTAGGACGAAATGCAATAAATACTAACATTAATGGCTGTTGCTGTTAAAAACTGTAATTTATTCACCTGACGACGTTTCTCTCCTCTTTGGGAAGGAGCCTTTTCAAGTCAAATACGTTTTTCTGTTTGTAAAATCAATGACGTGTTTGATTTTTTATTGTTTGATTTTATTCAGAAAAACGTATTTGACTTGAAAAGGCTCCTTCCCAAAGAGGAGAGAAACGTCGTCAGGGGAATAAATTACAGTTTTTAACAGCAACAGCCATTTGTGTCAGTATTTATTGTATTCTTGATAATTTTAATAAAGGAATAAATTAATTAAAATTGTCCATATCATGTTAATAAAGTTCTTTATTAAATTAAAAAGAACAAATAAAGCTCGCGAGCTGAATCCCACGAATTACACTTAAATGAAACGGTATGCCTTACTCTAAACAAGTCTGGTCATAACAAATTGGCATCCCTTGAGGGTTCTTTAAATCTTAGATTTATTTGAAAAAAAAACCATTTCAATAAATTATATAAGAATAAATCATAAAAAAAAAAATGTAAATAAATAAAAATGCCCAGAAATAGTCAAGAAAACTCGTCAGTGGATGACTCTATTATACAACAGTTTTTAAATGTTTTACAAGTATTAAATGTGACTAATTCATTAATGTGTATAAATCGAGCATCATAACACATACCTTTTTATGACGGATACATAACTCCTTTAAAGACTTAAATTTTTTATAAGATGTCAAAAATGGACGAACTCTAATAACAGCTTCTCAAGAACCTATGTACCTTCGCACAGTTATTTCTAGACTTAACGGCAAAGCTCGAGAGAGTTATAATAGGTTCTACTTTCGCATCAATTGATCAGTTAAAAAAACATTCAAAACAAGAATTTTTGCCAACCAAATTGTATCATGAATACATGACAGAAATTTTCAACACTATAATAAAACAAAACGGAAGAGTTCCAAATTTTTATCATAGAATAACTTATCTCACAGAAACTACTTTACCAGCCCTATTATAGCAGCCCTGAATTGAATGATGAAAAACTTAAGACGACACAAAAACCACAACTTGAATAATTAGCACTACAAACTTTTATTAACGGTTTATCTGACTTGTGGATATTAAGTATAGCAATTTCAAAACCTCAAGATATTTACGAAGCTTTAGAAGCTCGCGAGCTAAATCCTAAGAGACCTACGAATTACACGAAAATAAAATGGTTAAGACTTTACTCTAAACAAATCCGGTCATAACAATATTTCTGTCAGACTCATCTGTTCCTCGCGCTGTTGCATAATTAATACTGTAGTAGGATGAGACAGTTCCTTCTCTACTGTTTAGTATTTTATTGTTCAATAAGTGAGTGTACTCTTTACGTGATGTTAAAATAACTCGGTTTATAGAAAAAATATTTGTTTATCAAAAATTTTACAGCAAAAGTCTTTTGTTTTCCATTCATATGGTATTGCAAACGATTCAATTTAACCTTCTCCTACATCTAACAAAAACAAAGAATGTGATCAGTGATCTTTGATTTTTTTTCAATTTAATAATATCAAAGTGTCTCCATGAATAAGAGTACTTTATTATTTCTTCTCTGATAGCTGATATAAAGTTATTTTTTATAACTTGTAAAATTTGTCTGAAGTCTCCTCCTAATATTGTTATTTTTTCTCTAAAATGTAAATTATTTTCACATTAATCATCAAAGGTGGTTCTTCATGTAACTCATTTACTTTAACTTACAGTAAAACGTAGAGGGATTGTTACCAAAGGCTTGAGGTATCTTCCCTCACAATTCCAAGTTCCCTTATTAGGCAAATTTTTAAAAACTACTTAGTTAAAAAATGCACTTCTAACATGAACTCTTATGGAGGTTACATTTCCATTGTACGACATAATGTAATACCTCGTAACGTAGACTTAAGGTCGTAATACAAAAAGTTCGTAGTAAGACAAAAACTTTTCAGCTTTCTGATGGTATCATAAAAATTGGGGCTTATCAGGGAAATAGTATACGATATTTCATCGTTAAAGAAATCATTTATTGATCAGCGAGAGTGAAATACTGCTGTATAAACGAGTGGACGCTCGGACTGCGCACGCCAATTTAAAACGATCTACTTACTAATATAGCGATTAGGCAATTAATGAATCCATTTTATGATGATTATTTGTTAAAAATGACAATTAAAAAGTAATAATTAGTTTCACCTTTTAATATTATTCAAACGTCAGTTTATCCTGAGCATCAAAAAAGTATCACCACAAAGAACGTGTGTAACGTTCATTTCTGTGTTGAAAACGTACATAAGGTAATAACGAGAATCAAATCAATATTTCGTTCTGAATCTTTTGATAAGTTATCTCACTAATATATAAAGTAATGCCGTGAAACTGTTGTAATTACTAATTGCAAAAACTACTTAACCGATGTTGAAAACACTGTATAAAACCGGCCACTATTAAACCAATTTAGTCATTTACTGATAGAAGTTACGAGTGGAGATGTTCGTCGGAAGACTGGGAACCCTAGCGACCGACAATCCTACATTACATTACTCTCTCAACTCTGTAAGCATTTAACCAGGAATCACCGATACTCTTTAAGGTCTGCACTGGGTGCACCAAACAGCTATGAAGGGAATAAAAAACTTGAGCCAACGGGCAAGCATCACGAACCAATCTCCCCATCTTAGATCACCCAAAACAACTGAGTCTGCAAAAAAAAGTGCTTTAGACACTAACGTCTTCGACGTTATATCGGGAGACATTGGGAAAGATCTCTACAACTAGCTCCAAAGCTTAAGACTTTATAATTTTTCTCCCGATCAGTCTGGGGCTTCAACCGCAGGCCAGAGAAGATCACCCTGAGGTATCCAGGCAGTCACAACTGCTGCTAACTTCAGTCAAGAAAGAGTTTACTTAAGAAGCTCACCGGCCTTTGTTAGGGCCATCGGACGTCGAACTACCTTGCCAACAAATATATTAGAACTTAACAAAGTTGACAGAAAACAGCCTTTAGGGGTCACAAAAGTCTTAAGCATGCCAAAAATCACAAGAGGGTGAATTGGAAGAAAAACTTCAAATATATTTAATAAAAACAATTTCAGGCGCCAAGAAACTGACGCAGAAAATTTATCGAGATTGGAACAGCAGCATCAAAATTGACAAATAAAGAATCCATTACGTGGGAGATCAGCTTTTTATTGTACCCTGACAGTAATCTCTCAAATCTTTAAAGATCTAAATTCAGATTTTTATGTAAGTAGAAAATGTATTTGTGTTTTTGAGGCAATAAAAAATGTAAAGATTAAGCTCCAGGACTTATTTGCTCTGGTAATAAAGTTGTGAGATAAGAGACATTTTTTGGAAGTTTAAAATCTTAACAGCTTTAAAAAATAGCCCTTTTCGTAAATTATACGGGCGAAACTGCAAATCAACGGCTCCTTATGGCCAACGATTATTTTATGGCATAAAAAACGCACGGTACTTTTCAGCATAATTATATTTTTTTTTAATTTTTACAGCTCATTAATTGACCAAATAAACTGTATAGATTCCGAACAAATATGTTTTTAATAAGAAGATTTTTGTTCTAATAAGTGTCAGGAATATATGTAAAATTTTTAACTGAAAACATTTCACATTACATATCAACACACTACCGTGTTCTATTTAGTAAGTCTCGGGCAAAGCCAAGACGGGGAGCCGCTAGTGCAGAATAAAACAAAAGTTTTCACCATAGTGTCCCGAAAAAAGGTACTTTTGTCAAGTTACGCGGACTACTTTAATTTAAAATTACTATTGGTGAATTTGATATGACAAAATATATGTACAACCGATTCTTGTTTAAATCATTGTATCCAACAAATAAAATTTTTTTTTAAATTTTGGTTACCATAAAAGTAAAACAATCCACTCTTTCTGATTAAGATTAAGGAAAACAATATACGTGTAGCTGTTTTTTTGTTTTCTAAGGTAAGATTGTCGTATTATACATATTAATTACTTTATACACGTTTTTTACGTACATGTATACATATAAACATGTATGTTATGACCTGGACGTGCAACACGTATGTATGTACACGAAATACGTACGTATACTTTGCCTCTAGTATAGGTATAGCTGTTGTTTTTCTCTTTATTTTTCTTCTCTCCATGCCTATACCTCAGCTTGAGCAAGCACTGATCAGTTTAGTGTTAACTTAGAAACATACATACTAACATAGCTGTAATATATGTATACATATATAGGTATAGTACTAGCGTGAGGGGAAAGGAGCAAGCGGAGTACATGCGAGAGAAAGAGAGACGGAACGGTAGACAGTAGAGTGGCGCGCTCTGCGAAAGAGAGAGGCGGAGCAGGAGGAAGTGTGTAAGAGAGGAGATTGAGGAAAGGCCGCAAGGTGGGTGACTAAATTTTTTCGTAACGCATTTCCTCTCCCGCGGCTGTTACATACAGCCATAAGAAATTTTAGTTCAAAAATGATTTTAACATAACTCTTATGATTTTTTAAACTGTTCTAGGTGCCAGATACGGTGACTAGTCAAACAAATTTCAAATATGCTCCAACTTCTTGACTTAACTACAGTTTTTAGAAAAAATTATTGCTAATTATACTTTTATTATATTTCTACGAAAAAGTACTCAATATACCGCTACATGCAAAAAAATGACTACCCTGTTCAACTTATTCATGATTTGCATTGTGTCATGTAAAATAATTACACTGAAATTTAAATTTTTTGCTAAAATACCTTGAAATAAGATAATTTTTTTGTCAAGCATCCATTATTTCATTGAAAATGACGTATAAAATTTCTACTTAAAATTTT
>NW_019379486.1:2324445-2435926 GCF_000648655.2 Copidosoma floridanum | reverse complement strand
AACAAAAAAAATAAAAATAATAATAATTTTTATTAAATCGATACAATAGTAAAACCATTAATTTTCACACAATTTTTTGT
The DNA here is from genome assembly GCF_000648655.2 of Copidosoma floridanum. Next base: position 2,435,846 of record NW_019379486.1, on the reverse strand, counting down.
TTCTGCCATGATAAACCGTAGAGTACAATTGACAAAAATAAAATTTGATAGAAAGTTCAAGTAATTTCAAGTGACATTAATTTTATGACAAAAGACGGTAAATTAAGTTGTTCCATTCGATATGTTTTATTGTAAAAACGAAAAGCAGTTGGGCCGACGTTTAAAAACTTTTAATGAAGACCCACATAGCGCCAGTCTAACAGTAAATTTTATACTCGACGCGCAAAAAGGCAGAGCATGCGAACAAAAAAAAAAGAAAAAAAAAGAAAAAAAAGAAACAAAAATATCAACGCATCCGGCACGTGAAAAATGAGTCTGAAGTCCACGGAGAAAAAATAATTTATACATCCCCATCTCTCTCTCTCAAACGACCATACTTCCTGGTATCATTGTCGGTCATATTTTTGAAGAGCACTGCCCCTTCCCATCCCCCCTTCTTCGATCGGATTCCAATCGTTCCTAACGTCCCGTTGACTGTCGACAGAACGTATATACATCCATTTTTTCTCTCCTGTGTATGCCTCTTCACCGCCGCTCTTACTTTAATTGGGAGAGCGCATCGAGAGAAGGAGACGGAGCGTTGATTTTTATCGCGCCCGGCTCGCGAGGAGTTATGAGATCGCGGGTGAAAATTAGCAGTCGCGAGAATGCGCACGTCTGGAGGGAGGGGGAGTGGAACAGAACGAGTGTTTTACGGGGTCGCGCGTGTTATCTCATTCGCATCGGAGCAGGTAGTTTACGAGCTTTGTTCAAAGTGCAAATGGATCGTTGGAAATTACAATGATCGGTGCGAAACCGATGAGAGCATACGTACATTTCTTTCACGGTACCATTCGTGATGGGAAATGCTACAAGTTTTTTTTTTTTTTTTTTTTTTTATGACAGACGTGATGATAATTCCTGTATATTTCTTTCATTGGACACTCGTACAGTTTTATTTTCAAAAATGATTCATTCATCGTTACTAAGTGGCCTAAATCAAGCAAATTCTAAAGAAAGAAAAATAGAAAAAAAAAAAAAAAAAAAAAAAAAAAAAAAAAAAAAAAAATGATGATGATAAACCTCAAACAGATAGCCTTGGTGTGGCGAGCGTCGTCGATGCGGGCCCCGGGGATCATTGGCTGGGATAGGGAGGACGAGCTGATGGACTGGCGCGAGGCTGGCCCCCAGAAGAGCAGCCCCCTGTCCTCCACGGCCTCGGCCTTCTCATCCTCCTCGTCCACCTCGACCACCTCGTCGACCCAGACGACCGAGTCCACCGCCAGCAGTGGCAGCAGCAGCAGCTGGTTGCACGGCGAACTCCACTATCGGCCAAACCGACGGGCCCAGAACGAGCAACAGCAGCTCAAGTACCGCTCGCGCCACGAGAGCCGCTCCACGGAAAGACACGGCGGCTACATCGGCAACACCCCGAGGCAGCAGGTCGACGAGCTGCCGGGCAACGTTGGCTGCGACGTCGTCAAGTCCAAGTCGTCCTCGAGCGTCGACGCCTGGGCCGAGGAGGCAAGGGCAGCTCGCGAACGCAGATCCACCAGCTCCGGCAGATGCACTGACCGCGACTCGGAGGCCCAAGGCCGCTCCTCTCACGGTACGCCCATTATCTTTTTTTGTTATTGTCCCCCACCCCCACCTCCAGCAATGTTGGTATTATATATCGAATCCAAATGTCCCCAGCAGCTTCCGAGACGCGGAACAAGCTGAAGCGCGGCACGCGGGTGGTCAGCCCGGCAACCATGGAAAAGTGGAAGGAAACGAGCCGATGCGAGACGCGCAGCCGCGTCCTGGCGCCCCGTGACCTCGTCACCCCCGTGGCCCTCGAGTCGATGGCCAACAACCGCGTCCCCGAGCAGACCCACATCGTCAAGGACCGCCAGCTGAACGGCAATGCCCCGTCGAGCGAGCAGCGTTGCTTCGACAGCGTTTCCCGGCCGGAGGAGGTGTCGGACCTCGAGCTCCCGGCCTACATAAACACCCTCCTCGTCACGGTCGAGCGGAAAATCGAGCGAGTGTCGGTCGACGACCTCACCTTCCCGTGCACCGCCTGCCGTAACATCGACACGGATGACCCGCTGCTCGGGTGCAAGTGCGCGGGCGACGCGTGCGAGTGCGAGAACGAGGCGAGCTGCGAGTGCCAGGCCAACGGTGCTGGCAAGCCCGTCGAGGCCAGGAGCTTCGAGATCGCCGGGATCAAGCACATCGACAGCGACGACGAAGAGGAGGTTCGCATGGGCTTCGGTAAGTCGCCTTTTCTCTCTCTCTCTCTCATTTTTCATCATACGCGATGATGATGGTGTAATTACAATGAGAAATCAAAATATGTGGAGCAGTGGCCGATCCTTACTTTCTCCCGTCACCCGTATACGTGCTTTTCTTCTATCATACGCGCGACGATAAATTAATGCTTATCGAGGACGAGCGTTCTCGCGGTCAATATTTCGGCCGTTCCTTGATATCCCTCGCGAGGCTACCTTGTTGCGAAAAAGAAAAATTACTCGGTGATGATTTCCACTGGAGAGTGGTCGCTCGTGTGTATACAGCATACCGGTGGGGATACTGTAGGTAACAAAAGTCAAAAGAGAATAGGACACGAAGAAAGTGGCGCCGAAACGCGGCAGTAACAATTTCCCGCGAATATGAGTAATCATCCGACGCGGGCCACGGCTTCCAATGGAGACGCGAAGGTGCGCACACACTGGCTTTCCCGGGGCGGGCGCAATCATAAAACTCGACTCCGCGCGACGCGTTTTCATCCCATTATTAAATCCCGAGCGCCTGTTTTACGCTTCCCGTTATGGAGTTTCACTTTTCACGAGAGTGACACAATTACCGGGTACATCGTGGGGCAGATGAGTGGGTTTCGATTAATTGCCGCGTATTAGGGTTTTATTTTATTGCGGTGTACGCGGTGCTGCGGATAATTTAATTTGCTCGACGATAATACGTACACATGTGGGAGGTGCTTGTGCTTTAACGAGCATTAGCCGCATATAGTTGCTGAAATGGCTCCAAGTAGCGATATACTTCCCTTTTTTCATTGTTTTATACCCTGGGTAATGTTCATTTCAAAGCCATGAATATTGTTGAAAAATATGCAAAAGATGCCTTTATTGATCTAATCACGACTTACGAAAACTTCGAGCAAAAAAAAAAAAAAAAAGATGTACGGGCACTCGTACTTGCGCATTCGCACAAAACCAGCCGACTCGGTTCTCCTGACTAGACGAAATAACGAGAATCCGCCTTTCTTTCCTTCGCCACAGTACTTTGCGGGAAGAAATAAAAAAAAAGCACACACACTCACATCGAAAGCAATTAAAACGCACGCGAGCAGACATCCGTTGCGGATTAATCGATGTACCATTTTTTTTTCTCCCTCACCCTACCCGATGGAGTACAAAACCGATCGTCGTCATTGTTAAAAGTCAGGGCACGTGCTTGGCCGTGAAATCGTCGTGAGGCAGCCGGACAACATTCGACGAAATGAGTGTACGTGTAAGTACTTCGTGTTGTGTCCCCCGTAAAATGGGTCGTTGGTTTTTATTTTCTGGTTGGAATTTTGGGTATGCTCCTCCTCGTACGCTGGACAAGTGGGTAAGGGTTTTTCGAGGGTCCGTGAACGATTTGGATGCCCATCGAGAGTTTATCAACGTTCCGGTGGCAAAAAGTTTTGTACAACTTGTGTTTTGCATATTTTTCCTTCCACCCCGTGCAAGCCATAATAGTTTCTATGGTAATTTGTCAATAAATTACTTTGAAATTTTCTGCTTCAATCTCTTTTACAGTAGAATTTATCGCCAACACTTACTTTTGTGATGTACTGAACAATGACCTACATTCGTTCAAGGATTTGTAGGTGCACGGAAAATTAGCAAAAACTAACTAACGTCAATAAAATCACAAAATCAATCCCATTTGCGTATCATTGTTTTGTATCGCTCTTTGCGCATTGATACCCCCCACGTTCGCCTACTTCCACGCCGGGCACTCTCGGTCTCTCCATTTGAGCGTATTATGGGTGTACGTCCCCTCCCACCCATCCATCCGCGAGCTCTACATAAAGGGACCTTGCCCGACATCATACACCCGCGTGTTATATAGTACATACACGTTCAGAAGCGAGAAGACAAAGGATGAAACGCGAGCCGCTTATAAAACGCGCGAATCTCTCACATCGCGTGTAGATGCATATGCATATATGTATACACAATAGGTCACGTACGTACCTGTGTATACAAAGTATAAGGGTGTGGCTGACTATTTTATCAGCTGCGTAGAATTGCGTGGGTGGCTATATGCACGCGTGCGTCGCGAGGTCCTGCTTCTACGGCCTATTACCAGCAACGTGTGTAGGATAAGCTAAATGTGTTATATACGCGTACGGGAGGTACACGCACGCGCTAGACGATTGTGCAAAAAGACTGGCTGGGGAATGCAACCCGACTGCATTTTGTCTAGTCCGACGCTTAATACCGCCATGGTGACATTAAAATGCGAGATCAGGTCACCAACACACGCGTACATGTACATACATGTATATCATATGTTGGGAATTATATACTGGACGCGTGTATGTACACTCGTTGTCTCGCGTATACGCAGGATAGGTTTGTCGTTCCGATGGCGAAAGCGCGAGCTCTTCTGAGTGGATTTTAATTGCCGCGCGTCGTTGGTATGCAAGTGCACTTCTTCTTCCGCTCGGGCCGTTGTAGGGGAAAAAAAAAAAAAAAAAGTTGAGTCGCTCGGTTGGGTCGGTCGTGCAGGAGAAGGAAAAGAGGAAAATAGGCCGACACGCGTTTTACAATAATCAACGGGCCAAAAGTTATCGGTGATCGTTTGTGCTGCAGATACTCATACGATTACGTAAAAATTTATTCAAGAAATAAAACTATATGTTATTAAAAAGTAAACAATTCACCTTACCGGGAATTCGAAGGCTCATAAAGGACACCTTTTTCGAAAAGAAGAAAAAAAAGTACCACCGAGCCTCGACAGTTCCACTAGCCGTAACCTTCCATAAAGCAAAACTCACGCGAGCCAATAACTATTAGATGAATGATCAATCCGGCCAATCGAAGAAAAAGGACACTCTCGTCCCAGAGTCTCGATAAAGCACAATCATTTTCCGGTCGCAATATCTCCCAAAGAGGAACCGACAGCGCGCCCACGCGCGATATAAGCTTTTGTACGGGGCTGACCTATAATCAAGTGTAGGTGCTCGGGTGTGAGGAAACGCGAGGTCTACACGTCGCCCGCGATAACGAAGCGGCGTGCCCTTTGCCCCGCCGACAACTGTACCGCTGTATTACATGCTTCGCGGTAAATCGAGGTAAATCGCTTGGGTACACGCAACCGAGTGGGTGGAGACCGCAGTTATTGCGAGGAACCGCATGCGGGACAAAATATTGTAACAAACTGCCAACGAGCGTTACATTCATCCCGACAATATGACGTCTCTCATCGCCATATGACGTCATCTGTATATAATACGCGTGTAATGTACCGCAATTATCGAAAGATTAAACGAATCCTGCGGACAAAGGATGATTATCACCCGAACACACATGCTTCACCCCGGAAGGGGTCCTCTAACTATTGCGTGAGGCTCATGTGCAATAAGCGCGGGTGCTCGTTTGGTGATGAAATAATCACCGACCGGGACACTTTCAATCAGCGATGACTCGAGGGTGGCGGGCACGCGAGCAGTAAAGATCTCACGAGCTGTGCAAGTGCTCGGCGCGGGGAGCAACGAACCCCAAGAAACACAGTGACGTGTCTTGGGCTGTTGGCCGGCTGAGCCGCGGAGACGAGATAATGGCGAAGGAGAGTCGCGCTGTAAACTCGGGCCGCCGGGGATGTGGTGCTTCTAGCCTCTAGCTCCTGCTAAGTGGTGCAAAGGTCTTGGTCGTACCTATACTCATCCGGAGAAGATACAAGTTGACGGCTGGCGTGAGCTGGATGTCACTGCAGGGGAGGGATCGACAAATAGCGCGTCTTTCACTGGATGGATTGACAAGGATGGGCCTGTGAGAGGTGTGGCACGGCGTGTTTGAATATAGCCTCGAGTTCAGAGAACACCTGTAGCCATTGGGTCTGGTAAATCACATTGTAAGTGAAGAAAAAGGGGGGAAATAGTCTTTTCGGTTGTCCACTTGACATCTTGGTTCAATTACACTTTGCAGCTCTTCAACTCGATCACGAAAAAAAAAGAGGGGGGGCAGAGGTCGATTGCACACGCGACGTTTATCTCGAGGGCGTAGAGATGTTAACGTGTGCGGCACGCTACACGCGATCGATTTCGCTCCCACTCGTGCAAGCACTTCGATTAGTTGGAGTCTCCCTTAGGTATATCTTGGTTGATGTTGCTTTAATTTGAAACTTTTTTTTTTTTTTGTTTTTCTGTTTTACTTTCGAGTGATGAAAAAATAAACTAAACCAAACTTGATTGCACAAAACGCCTTTATTCGATTAAGTTTCACTCTGCCGTGATCGCATTATCCTTTATGCACTCGCTCGCCATTGTCCGAGCCATTGTCCACATCCTCACCGATATTAGTAACCACTCGAGCTCGAATTCAACGTTTTGTTTTCTTCTAACTAAATAATTCCTACTTTGTCAGTGTATTACTAAAAAAAAGATAATATCAAGTAGATATTAAAAAATGTAAAAGGAAAAAATAATCAATGCTAACCCCGTTTACTTTATTTTCAATCTCTCTGATTTATTCATAGTTCGATCAATGGCGATTTACAGTTCTCCAACAAAGGTGCGATTTTATTTCAGATGTAAATTATCAGTTATAAGTAACGCACTTGTCTCGACCTAAATTGTGTACTGGCACTGTGATTTTGATGGTCCGTATATACTCTAGCGACCACACCAATGTGTACTTCATTTACGTTGAGGGGGAAAAAAATCAGCTCGACGAGAAATCGATTATCAGGAAGGGCAGACTCGTTTTAATTGCTGGAAACGCCCGTAATGGGCCCATACATTGGCTTACTAAATCGCTTGTCAACGTGAGCGCTCCCTCCTGCCCAATGATCCGTGTGATTCCCCGTGTGGTGAGCCCGTTATCAGCCCTGCGTGTACACCTTAACCTTGCACTCTTAGCTTAACGATCATTGTGTGTATAGTGGCGGTAGTTTTCGTTAAAAATGACCAAACGGGAATGGATAAAAGCTTACCTGAAGTCTTGGTCACTCGTTATTATTTTTTCGCTCCTTTTTTCTATTTTCATGTCCATGCACAATCTTTCTCTACGTACTTTTTTTCACGAATCAAAAAATTTACTGTCGGACTGACTCACTCAAAGCCCTTCGAGAATCAATTCATCCAAACAAACGGAAAACATTTTGCAACCATAAATCCGGCAACTCGTAAACACATATGCAACAACCCACTACTCCGAAACCATTATCTATACAAATCGGACATGACGATTCCGCAAATCCGAGGAAAATTCCCTTTGCCGTCTAATTAAGCGATTTTCCCCTCGTTAACGGATAATCGATCTCCTCTCCCTCTCCCTCTCTCTCTCTGAAGATATAATTCATTAGACAAGTGTAATCGTGCATCGTATCTCCTTACTTATCCCATGGTATACATACACCCGGAGAGCCTCTAAAAATAGGGATTGGGGGGGGGAGAAGGGAGGAGAAGTATCGAAAGGAGAGAGAAAAATTCGTTTTTTCCACCTGAAATAATGTAGGCCGGGAAACAAGTCACTTGTGTTTGTATGTGTGTATACCAGTGCTCCGGGAGAGGCGCAGCAAAACTCTCCCGCGCTCAATTCTCGCGGCCGCGCGACAGACAATATGCTTTTCCACGGACCATGTGCAGCCTATATACAGTTGTAAAAGCAATGGCAGTGGTAGCCCAGCAGTAGCTTATACATGTACGTGTATCATGTATATAGCTACACAGAATAAACACACTTCTCGCGAGCTCTTCTCCCGCGAGTTTCGTGTTTCGCTCTTTTCTGCACGCACACACGGCGATCGAGGATTTCTTACGGTCGAACGGGGACGGGAAGGGGGGAGGGTGGGAAATCTCGATCGCGGTGATAAGCGGAGGCCTCTATTCGTCACGCCAACGCGGATGGCCGATCCAAGATGATAACGCGCGCCGTTGCGACGAGCGCGTCGAATCGCTTCCACCGAGTCCCATCCCCCTTCTCCTGTACACACACATATATACCTGCGTTCGACACTTGTCCGCGCAACAAGGATTATGTTTCCGTTGTTTGACTCTCTCTCTCTCTCTCTATACCTATATGTTATGTCGCTGAGATTCTTGCACTGAAATATTTTTCTCGGCTCGTATGGATCCGCTGGACCATTCTTGTTTATGGTTACATCAAATTTGCGTGTGCGAGCAATAAGAGGTGGATCCTCCAGGATCTATCTACATATTTCGATACCATGCGTTTGGCATGAAAAAAAAACAAAACAAAAAAAATGTACGACTGTCCTTCCTGGATCATCGCGAGTTGGTACCCGAGCAGCATAAAATATATAGAGTCGTGGTAAAACTGCGTGGCGCTGAGTAGCTCAACAAACAATTAGATTAAAACTTTTACCATCCTGGTCGATGGCCGTAAATCGCTGGAGAAGGAAAAAAAAAGCTATAAACTCTCTTTGCCGCTGAGCGCCGTATTAGATCGGTGCCTGCATCTATCGAGCATCGGCGCAAGAAAAGAAAAATCGTCTCGATCGGAGGTGCAAGCTTTTTACCGCACGCGCGCCTCCAAGTGCGTACCATGACACTTGCACACAAGACACGAGCGTCACGCCGACGCTTAAGTAATTACGCGACGCGTGCAAACGATGCACTATATAGAATATAAGGTTTACCCGGAAAAAGAAGAGGCGAACGAACGCAAGCGCCTCGTTAATCAAACTGTGCTTAAACAGTTCATCGTCCGGTTTTCCACCGATTCGCGAAAATGATGATGGAAAATCGTCCAAGAAGCCGATTCATTAGGCTTTGTACACAGCGAGTGACTGGCGCTCCAATGAGATCTGGGACATAGCGCACACTCGCTCGCTAGGTATGTAGGCCAATAAGAGATGGCTCGCTGCAGAGAGAAAGAGATACGGATGGATGGATGCTATGGTGTTTTGCACGTGTGTGTACTGCATGTTATGCGTATGGTGTTGTTGCGAGGAAACAATGAGAAAGACAAAATGAGAGCCATTCGGATGGTCATGACTTTCGGATGTGCAGGTATTATGGTTATGCTAACTCACGAGGGGGAGGATTAAATTTTCGGAACACAAGGGTAACTCGGTATCTGTCGGTTCACACATGTATTCATGAGATGCGAGAAGTGCGCTATTCTATACCGAGTGCGAGAGACTCGCTCTAAAATGAATTCCGACGGTGGAGCGCGGACGCGGGCAAAAAGTACACTCGGTCGTGCGACAAAAAGTGCTTTTCTCAAATGAGTTGGATAAGCATTTCATCGTGTCGGGCGCGGATTCGGCCCGAAAAACTCGCCTTTTAATCCTCGGGACGATCCACTATGTACACCCGATTCTTATGTATACGCAGGGTGTCCCTTGAAAATCTGGCGCGTGCACTTATATATACGTGGCGCGCATTCACCATACAGTCATGTATATTTGTGTGCAACAACGGAGCAACGGAAGCAATTAGAGCCGCACAAATGGAAACTGGATAATCCGGGCTCTCGTCGAATTCTCGCGAAGAAGAAGAAGAAGAAGAGCATTGCCGGTGTGCACACACGTGCATGACTCGAATGAGAATTATCACGCGAAGGAGGAGGGCACAGCCGTGACTTTTCTCCAGCGAATGCATACGGGCGTTCTGTGCGCGGGCTTGGGAGCAATTAGCGACCGGTTGCACGAGGCGGGAGGGAAGGGGGGAGGAACGTTTAAGTGTTTCTAATTACGGTCGCGGAGCCGATTAGCCGATAATGAGAGTGTGGTACTGGGGAAGTAGGTGAAAACTTTTCGGGAACTCCGTACGTGCAGTGTGTGTACCCCGTGTGACCGATTCTGGAGCGAAAAATCGGTGGGAGACTCGGGCAGGGGTTTTTTGGTTGTTTGTTTTGGGTTCGTTTTAGAAACTCCAAGTACATTCCGGTATCGGGAACAAAATGCGTGCAATTGACTCTCTGTGATTTTGGCTTTTTAGCAAAACCCAATGGATTATATACTACGAGTATAAATGCGCACCAAGAGATGCATCGCACGCATCAAACGCCAGAGTTAACGAGAGCAATCAATCACCGTCCAAAGACACGGGATCTCTACTCTCGCGTTTCTCTGTGACGTTTTCCTACCTCGTGTACCTCCCCATAGCGATTCTTAACTTGGTATAGGTATCGGACCCCGCGTTGCTCTTTCCTATTAGTCACTGGCGCTAATCTTCATGCGGAAGCAGTGAGCGCGTCAATGGACTATACGACCTTTTATGCGGAGAGGTCATTTGGATCTGTGTTAGGGTTGCGATTAACATATTGGCTATAAGAATAGTTGTCTTATTATTATACTGTAATACATTTTTACTTTTTTCTCGCCTTTGACGTTGATTGTTTAAAATGTCTGTATCATTCATCGCAGAGGTGTCGAAAAAGAAATGACGTTTGGTTAATTAAAACATGCTGTTTCTCTCCAAAAAGTATTCACCGTCTCGTTAAATGTAAAGGTGGTAATTACTCATTTTACGGGACACACATGGCTATGCGCTGGAAACAAAAAAAAAAAAAAAAAAAAAAAAGCTATAACCCGCTCAATTAAAGCGCCTCTTAAGAACTATGTAGCACGGCGCATCTTTGTTCTGTTTTTTACGAAGAGGAAAAAAAAAAATTGTATTAAAAGTTTAACCCAAATCAACAAAAAAAAAAAAAAAATAAAAAAGAATAAGACGGCACGTACACAAACGCGCAGCTCGTTAAAACCACGTCAGTCGAGAAATTAACGCGCTATGCGCCTTTACGAGTTCCCATATCTCGCGTATGAATCAATGAATTGCCGTCGATCCTCCGCGTGGCTCTTTGATTAATGCATCGCACCCCCTCCCCCCTGAATTTGCCTCGAATTAGCCAAAGCTCGCAAAGTACCATGTACATGTACGTGTGTATAAATTTTTTTTTAATCGATACATGTGCTTTTGTGTGTACATGCAACTACTACATCGATTGTCGATTTTCATTATGCACCGCGACTGAAGGGTCTCACGTTCCAGCATCGAGTGTTATTACACCGAGGGGTATAAATATATACATATTGTTGTACACGCTCGCGAGACGAGGGTACCTATAATTCAATTTTTGCGGTCGCGCGCCTCCGAGTCCAATTAGCCGGTCGAGATTCAGCAGCGCCGGCACTGAAATGTTAATGAGAGTTGCCGCTGCTGGCTTTTATTCTTTTGTGCGGCCCCGCGCGCTTACACGTTACGGCACGAAAGGAGCTTTTCTCTCTTTGCCAGAGTGTACGCAGATGTATAAATATATATATGCGTGTCGAGAGGCTGCTGATTTATTTTGTATCAGATATACGTCGTTCTTCTTTTTTTTTTTTTTTTTTNTTTTTTTTTTTTTTTTTTTTTTTTTTTTTTTTTTTTTTTTTTTCCTTTTCTTCACTTCAGCGTGGACGCTGTGGAATTTATGCGATTATAATGATCTTACGAGCAGTTGGGTGTGAGGAATATTTTTTTTCTTTTCAATAGGCACATGTCACGCGTTAATTTGTAGGTTGATTTGCGTTAAGTGGGGTCAAAGAATTTTCGAGACTAGATTACAAATGTACTCGCGATATGAATCAACGAACGAAAAAAATTTTTTTTTCTTCGCCGAAAGTTGTTTTACGACGATGTGGAAGGGTCGCTGATTCAGCAACGCCTGTCGAAGGAAGATTTGCGGTCGAAACGAAACAACTTGCGGGTTTAAGTGGTTTTTCGCGAGCTACGCGTGAGAGTGTTTTATTTGCGCCGTAAAGTATACAGCCAGCCTAATGTCGCCGGTAGTCGTCACTTTGTGCTTGAACGTTCCGAGAAATGTTGATAAATGATTTTGAGCAAAAAAAAAAAAAAAAATGATAGAGGAATAACAAGTACATGGATGAATTTTTTTGTTTTTTTAAATATGAATTAAATTAACAAACTTGCTCTTGGCAAACATGTTAATTGACGACAAACGATCGGACCCACAAAATTAAAGATTGAATTAAATTCTCGTGTGGTTGGTGCGGAGCCTAAACGACGTCCACTTTGCGTTATTGTTTCCCCTCACGAGCACCATCATAATCCAGTATATACGTATACGTGCTTGTATGGCCCGGCGGCCCAGCCAAATTGCCAGAACTAAACTCTCCCAAGAGAAGAGGGAGGACCCCTCCGATCATTGTTTTCTTTGCACTGCCGTTGCGTGTGCAGCCTTGCATCGTGATTACACAGTGGGCTTCCTTATAAATCTCTGGTGTGCACCCCTTGCCTTAATTACACGCTCAGGGCCATTATCTTTGTTGTAAATTTTTTTCTTTTTTTATTTCTTAGCTACGACGTATTCAATACGGCTTTTTTTGCGCATGCGAGCAGGGTTTTCTTGAGTCGGATCCGGTATAATCAAGAGATTTATTAATTTTTACGGAAGATCTCGCGCCACCGTGTTTCCCCCAATCAATGATCAAAAACCAGCTTGATTGTCTAAAATTCAAAGCACTCGCTGATGCTGGCGATGAAGATGTATCGCAAAAGCTTGCGATAAGTACGTTACATAATATATACTGAGTAGCTGTGTGTACAACAAGATGAAAATTTAAAAAAATCAATCACCGTCTCCTCAACGACTCGACCAAAAAATAAAAAAAATAAAAAAAAAAAAAAAAAAAAGAGAGAGAGAAATCGACAACCGCGTGTGGCAAGGAAGCGAACAAACTGTTACAGCTGCATTTTTCACGGCCAACCAGAAAAATTCCTTGTATTCCGTACCATCACCGCGACGACAACACCTGTTTCAAGTTAATCAAAGCACCCCCCACTCACCATCATTATCATTATCATCGTCGCGGTCATCTGCCCTTTTTTCGGGTGCATGTAAGAAACTTTGCATTCAAGCAACAGAGGCTCTCATAATAATATTTCACCAAATTCCAAACACGTCGTAAAGGAGGTACGATGGCCGGTGCAATTTTTATGACGGGGTTGGACGCGAAACTGGCAATTTTGGCCTCGGAGGAGGCGGGCCCGATTTTCTCCGACGGGGCTTTAATTAATCGGGCCGGCTTATTTACGACTAGCCCGCGAACATCTCGCTCGAGTGCGAGGGAAAAGAAATCAATTTTCGGCGTGGAAGAAGGACACGAGGCTTGGTATACACGGATTTTATTACCTACACGTATATATGTGCACGGGGAGATTGATTGTGGAAATCCGTCGCTAAGGTCCATCATATTTGGGTTAACCGATCGAGCGTGTGAATCGGTTCACGCGATTTATTGATTCGTGGGCCATTTCTTTTTTTTCCAGTTGCCTGCCAAACTTTTGGAATTTTGTTTTTCATTGCAGTGCGGATTAAATGTATTACACATGGTTCCGAGCTTTGTTACTTTTTAGATTAAAAAAAAAAAAAAATACCCCATAAGAATTAGCAGCCAATTCCATTGTCCCGGTTGTTGTATCGATGACTTTTTTCTCAAATGCGTACTATATTAATTAACTTCAGCGTTGGCGATTGATTTAATTGTTTAACGATCGTAATCTTTCTAATTTTCAATTACCTCATTATAAATCAATGGATCAAGAGACGCAAGCTCGAGCGATAACGGTATACATATATACCTATACGTGTATTCATGCTTGATGATTTAATAAGTATATACCTCAACCGAGAGGGGCTCTCTTATCGATAAATCGATCGATAACCAAGTGGAAATTGAAATTAAACGATTTCGAAACACTTACGCACTGCGAGTAAAATAAAAAAAAATGCAAATATAGCTCGTGCACCCCTGACACGATTACAGCTTGCAAGCTTTACTTGTTCCACTACACGTAAACTTTTTTTTTGTAAATAAATACATTCGTACAAACCGATATTTACAGAGGTCCCTACGTGTCACAGTAATTGACGGTATTACGAGGTGTATGCTTTTTTTATCCAGTCAACTTTCATCAGCTCCCGTGAATTATGAGCACAGCGCAAGTGAATCACGTGTCATTAAAACAACGATTCAGAATATTCCGGTGAAACAATAAAAACTCCAATTACGCTACGAGCGCATGTAATAAATATACCCGTGTACAAGCTGATGTAAATAAACGTGTACGCTAAAACGGTACTCTTTTTTATTTAAATTATTTTATTCACTTTTCAACCTCCGGCTATCGATGAAATTTGAATACGAAGAGAGAAAAAAAGTCCTCTCGTCGCCTAATTATTGCTATCAAACGCTCCCGAACCGGTACGGAAGAGCAAACATCATCAACTTGCAAATTCGATAGAAGGAGAGAGGAGGAGGAGGTCGAGAGAGAACCCGTTCCCGATGCAGGTAAGCGCATCGAACTCACCTATTGCATCCACACCGAGTGCCGCTTGTATATCATCGACCTCGATCGGACAACCTCCTCCTCCTCGAATATCAATTCGACCATTATGTCAATGATCCCGCGCTGCTGCCGAGCGGAGTAGCGTTACCGATCGGCACATACGACGTTGCGTGCGCCGTTTACGGGCGCAATGTATATATACCCAGAGAGAGGGGCTGGAAATTAAAAAAAAAAAAAAAAAAAAGCGGCGTTTCCACGGGCGACTTTCGATAATCGCGCGCGATACGTGTTCTAGACCTCGTCGTACGCGCGCTTCTGTGTGCGAGGAAGAGATCGGGCGTACACACACGTGCGCGCGAGGGAAAGAAGAAGACGCCTCCGGGGAGATGCGGAGATTTATTATCTCGGCGGGGAATTATGGACGGGGCTGCTGGAGACTCAGGAACCTGGAAACCTAGAAAATTATGTTGATTCGAGGGCGCGCGTGCCGAGGTATCGTGATTCCGTTGGCGGGCATAACTCACCGAGTGGGAGGAGATTGCTCTTGGAACTTGTCACGAGAGTAATGAAAAATGGTATCTAGGGAAGGAAAATGCTTGACAAGTTTCGATGTGGAAAAAGGGTGGAAGGGGTGCTGGATAATGATGCCAGAGAGGGGCTGGGGAGGAAAGTTTTGTTAAATAACGCCTTGGCGATGCGATCGTTATATAATATACCCGCACGCCCAAACATTCGAATGGTACCTAAATGGGTACACGAACAGCGTAACGATGTTTAATTACACGGCGATTCGTTTCACAATAACCTGAATAACCGATTTGATCTAGAAAGAAGAAAAAGATGCACGTGAGTATACAAGCGTGTACACTTTGTACCCCAATAAATCACTGCTCTTCCCGTGTGCAGAGATACCCGATTCCCAAGCGTACGTGTATACATACGACACGTATGTAAGTAAGCGTTCCGCGTTTCAAAAAATCCTTTTGGTTAATTAGCAAAAATCCCAGTGGGACCGCGTCATCTCTTACTCCCCGTGTCTTTCCTCCTCGCATAATGTCATTATTATCGAACGCGAATATCTGCAGACACGCTTGGGTGCCTCTCGCGGGTCGTTTTGTGCGCCGTGTGTATAAATTCTTGAACGGCGTCGTCTAATCTATGTGAATGGGATAAAAGGCGGTGTTTGTTTAGCAAAAGGAGATGGATGCGGGACAACGGGGAGCTATGCTGTGTACCGGCCATCGAAAATAAAGTAAGCGGTAAATACGTAACTTCGAGACTATGACTAATGAAGCTCGTTAGACGTTTAAGCACGATCATATTATGCTCACGTGTAGGTATACATACGTGTGTATAGATGTGTATATATTGACGACAGCTTTATTTAGCGCACGCGAAGCGAGTACGTGTACAATAGCACTTCTACGAAAAGTATTCCATTGTGTGGTTCTGGTGCCTATCGTGTAAATGACAGTGGGGCCATTTTTCTCCGACTATATTTACCTTTAAAAATTGTTCACATAACTTGGGTGAAGACTTTAAGATGCAACTTATAGAGAGAAGAAAATATCGTTAAGAGAGTAAAAATTGTAGGTAAATTCGGTAATAAGCTCAGATGCCATTGTTTTGTCATTCAGTAAATTTAAAACTCTTTGAGCTGGAAAAGAGAGTCAATCCGCAATTTGTTAAAGTACTTACGCAATTTTCCAAAATGGCCCCAAAAACGCGTCTATACTTTTTTAAACTATAACCATCATATATAACAGTACAAAAACCACAACCTAGGATGAGATAAGAGCTTCCATGTCTCTTGTAACCACGGGGCTGATACGAATTTTCATAGAATCGCTCACATAATTATCCGATCGTGGGCCCAGTGTTCCACATGGCCAACAACTATTGTATAGGTTGTACAGAGATCGACCGAGCAATAGATCGAACGTTTGAAGGCGATTGTCGACTACTTAGTAGGTTGTGGGCGCCAAAGGTTATGTGAAAAGAGTCCCCTTCGAGAGAGAGGGCTCCGTGTGAGAACGACCGCATGAATGCGCGGATTCCAATGAGATGCGGGAGGGAGAGAATCGAGCGGGACCGTTTATGGTCGCGGTCGTCGTTTGGATTTTTCGTGCCGGCTTACAATGGAGGAGGCCGATGATGATGATGCTGACGATCGTTTTAATTGAATGCCCGATCGGCAACGACTTTGTTTGGATTCTCTCTCTTGACTTTACATTCGACAGCGATAAATGCTTTTCTGTTGCTCGATGGGTTTTAATGGAACGATTATTTCGTGTTAACAGCGAGGTGTACGTGTAGATTCGGGGAGTCGGGGTGACAAATTGAAATATCCCATGTGCATTATAGGGTTGGCTATGCCAGTACACAATGCAACGATTCGCATCTCCCAGGCGCATTTGTCCGAAGAATGAAAAAGGATGGAGCGAGTGTTCATTGAATTACCTCGATTTTTCAACCGATCGGAGATAGAGTCGTTCCCGAGCACGCTAAGAGTATCTCAATTCGATTCGAATCTGCGGAGCTCTCGCAGCCTCGCTAATAGTTTTCGTGTACGATCGCGTGTTTCAATAGAATACGGAGACGTAATTTTTCACCCCATACGCGCGTGTTTCCGTTACGTGTTATTGATACGTTGTAACGCTTAATCTTTCCGTATATGTATATGTGCGTGTCCTTGATTTTACAAAACCGGTATACACGTGGCATCAGATCCGATTGTTCATTGTACGGGAATGTATGTACGGTATTACTGTTTTTCGAATTCCATGCTTAGTGTTTACTGTAAAATGTGTCTCTTTTCGCAAGTCTACCCTCGATAAACAACAGCTCCTCGGAGCACCGTATTATATATAAGAGGAATTGGTCTAAATGGTATTATATAAATCGTTGAATCGCAAACAATTTTTTCCTAATTAATGGAATGATATTGAAAAAAAAAAAAAAAAAATTAATGTCAATAATTTGGCACTTTTTTTGCACTTTTTCTTCGTCATTTGTGAAGTAGGTGAACGTTTCACGACAACCCAAGAGATCAATAGCAAGACACGATGTAACTAAATGATAAACGGCCTTCCCTTTTCGACCAAACATACTTACGTAGGAAGTACAAAAAAAAAAAACAAAAAAAAAACATAATATAATAATAATGATAAAAAGAAGACTGCACTCGGTCACGACCCCATTGTTTTCTCCTGCGTCAGTGGAATAATCTCCTGGTCCGAATTCTCCCCCTTTTTTTTCTCTCGATGCTTGTATACTTGTCACGAAGGCTGTACACACTGTTATTTTATTGCGGCGACTCGAGATTTACGTTTCATGGGCAGGGAAAGATAGTTTGTCGCTGATCATCGCATCGAAAGGTATACATGTATGTACATCTAACAATGCGTATTAAGTATATGCTGTGAGCTCGAAGCGTTGGAGTTCGGCTGTATGGCGTGTACATACTTACGCGCGCGGAGAGAGAGGGAGCAACAAAAAATTTGTATCAACGATCTTGTTGCTGTGCAATTATCATGCAGAGAATCGAGTAGTGTGAGTAGGTATGCGTGTGTGCATAAACGGTGGCGTTTTCGGGACTTTTTGGTCGTTAATTCATTGCTCGAGTTGAGTGTGACTTGCAGAACCTCTTTATACATATGTATTTCTCGTTTATCCTTAATATACATACTCCGTGAATGGTTGATTTTTCTAAAAGTGTTTCAACAATTGTAAAGTGACGATGGCTTTTACTGATGTTTAAGTATTGTTTGACACTTTGTTGAGGCATTCGACGGTTTGAATCATTTGGTGAACATTGAGTACCAAAACTGTGAGAAATAAGGACAACGTGTAACTAAAGCAAACAACTTCAATTTAACTAAAAAGTGACGACTCACTTTGTAAAAAAAAAAAAAAAAAAAAAGAAAAAAAAAACAATTGCCGTTACGATCGGCCGTATTTGAATTGCTCATTGTGTTACATTGACTATGCATAATATATTCCCGTTGCTATGGCGTGTGTACTTATACACAATTGTTCATAAAAACACTGAAACTCGGATCTCCTTCTTTTTTTTTTTTTTTCATTACACAAGTAAACCACAACTCCTCTGTGGTGCCTCGTATACAGCTTCTTTTTCTATACACATTTCTTCTCCTCACCTCCTCGTTCCGCGCCAATAATGCCCCGTTAGCATCTTGTTTAGCGTTTAATGAGTGTACCTATTATAAACGAGTTGTTCAATTAGCGGGAAAACCGCGCGTGTAAGCCTACACACACACACACACCCACACCCATGTACTTATATGCAGCTCAAAATTGAGCTGTTCCTTAGAGAATATATTATATACACCACACGCAAAAGTACCTCGCGTCTAACTGAATCTACTCTGTCGACGACTTCGCGCTCCGAATAGAATAAAGAAGCCATCGATTTCCTTGTAATAGATGACTCTCGGTTGGACGGGACAAATTTACGACGCCATTCATTACACGAATGCATGAATCTCCTGTGCCATTATTTATCGATTATTGTCATACAACATTCATGTTTATTCGAGAATGATTTTTCTGCGTTTATCCGCCCACGAAGCGTAACATTCATTTTTACAGCTACGAAATCAATCATCCCCTCGTAAGCTCATAAAAATTGTATTCATCAATCGATAAAATTCACGTGTCTGTTAAATATGACAAAATGTATAGGCATCATGATAGGCTGGATACAATGCACCCACTTATTACCCAAATTTTTGCTTTGTCTCCTCACCCTTGTTGTCCACACATAACGCAACACACGTACCTTTACAGAGAGTTCAAATGAAAGGTCATGTACAAATAAAAGTAGAAAAAGTCCCACACTCAAAGAACAACGTGATAACACATGGCTTCGTCTAAATTTCCATACATACTTGGTCCACTTTTTTCTAATCAAGCTACACGTCTCATAGCAAACCTACCATTTTTTGCAAAATAAAAAAGCTAATCCTTGGCCGTCCCATCAGCATCGCGAATTGTATGTGCGACAACGCATATACACGAGTACAGAGGACCAGCCGGTGTAATTAACTCTCACCCGAGAGTCCTTGAGCGTCGGGGCAAAAAAAAAAAAAGTAGCGGAACACTCTGATCATCGTGCGGAGCATCCGTCCTGTTATATACATTGTACAATGTCGCAGTTGACAATGACGACGATGATGCGCCACTGACATCCCACCGCTACCCTTGACCCGATTCAAGTGATGGATATACCTGCATGCCGAGAGAGAGAGAGAGTGATGGGCTCGTACATACACTCACTCCCTGTCGTTGTTGAGTGGGAAGATTGATTTCGCGTTTCACTTTCGAGTACATTGCGGTTTGGTGGGCGTTGCGCTCCGGGTCCTTTCGGAGATTGCGGCTGCAGGAACTCCATTGGAAATTGAGTTTCTCGCTGGCCATTTGATCAGGTTTTAGTTATGGGGGGGGGGGGGAAGGTGTAACCATACAAATTAACGAGGACGGGGCGACGCGTTGCGTAAAATTTCTTCTCAAGATCATCGGCTTGACGTCGCCACGACAGGAATTACCATATACTTTCTCGTCCCAAAGGCACCGCGCTTCCCCCTTATTTGATCCTTCGGAACAGTGCACGCTCGGAATTCCAGGGCGCGGGTATAAATCTCCGGCTAAACGAGCCTGTCTCTCTTCGGAAGCGCGCATCTTCGAAATTACGCGCCAACAGAGGTTTGCCCGCAACTTCCGCGCGACTCGTGATTTACGCCCATCAGCCGAGCCAAAGGACCTTCCCCGGGTATAGGTGCGCAGGACACGAGCCGCATTAGCGCGTGAGAAAGTGAGGAGCGATGAATAAATGATGGGACGCGGAGGATCGGCCACGATGCGCGATCGTAATAATAAAGTGTTCGATCGGAGAGTTTTTAGGGTCTTAATTGCCTGTAAAAGCTCGCGCGAGCGGCACGGCTGTAAATAATTCGTAACTGTACCTCCATGCGAAGTACTGTTGCCAAGCTTGGATCTTTTTTTTACAAGTAACGCCGTAATAACGACAAATCCTCGGCGATAGAGAGTATACAAATGTTTTCTCTTCTTGTTTGTCGGAACAAACGAAGCTTGTAGCCTGTACTGTCTTAAAAGCAAGGGGACAGGGTGGTAAAAGAAAAAAAAATAAATAAACGAGCCAATGCTGTACAGTTCGTGCAAGTAGTTTTGTCTTGGCGTGAGAGATTGATTCCGCGCGAAACTACAAGATTCGCGTGAGAAAAACTCGTGGGTGGGGTACTTTTTTCCACCTCCGTTGCATCCGATTTTTTTCGAGGGTGACGAAAGGTATTCGATGTGCGTTCCAGCAGAGTACAAGACTCTCTGATCGTCAAACACAATGATTGCCTTGCCCAATACGTAATAAATCAGAAATTATCGTACCCACCGTGACGAAATTTTCACGAGATTCTGCTAATAAATCTCTCTCTCTCTCTCTCTCTCTCCCTTTTGTCTCGAATCCCGGGCTGTATCCATTCAATTTTCGAGTGGCGGGAAAAGAAAAGCTTTCGTCAATCGAAGGCCACGGCGAACATGATTATTCTTCGCGAGAGCGTAAGTCACGAGGAAAAAAAAAAAAAACGAGACAAAACAAGCGCTTCCGCGAAACAATGAATAATCACGCTCGCGTGTGTGTTTTCCTGAACGTTGCACACAACACCGAGATGGTGATGGCAAAAAAACGAGATTTTCCTAATCAGAGCCCCAAAGGACGGCGTGCCTTGG
Source organism: Copidosoma floridanum (assembly GCF_000648655.2). Next base: position 2,414,569 of record NW_019379486.1, on the reverse strand, counting down.
CTCCGAGTGACCCAACAGCTACATCAGAGGAAAGAGGCGCAAGAACCTCGCTGTGCGTGCCAAGGCTGAAATTACACAGTCGAGGAGAAACCCCGGGAGCGATATGCCGCGGGATGTTTGAGTCGCGCTCGCGAGCCGATCGATTACGCTGTCGATCAAGAGCTGTCACGAGGGGGATGCGCTTTTCCCCCTTTTTTTCCGGTCTTCGAAGAAGAAGGTGGAATCATGGCCGGGAGAGATTCGTAAATAACGCGGTGTTTCAGGGATTTTCGTGCACGCCTGTGTACAATATATTATACGACGCGTTGTTTCGGCTTCCGCCTGTTCGGGGAGCTCTTTCGTTTTTTTCCGTGAATTGGGAAAAGTACATCGTGGGCCCGAGTGAGACGTCAAACCGTTTGATGGGCTCGGATAAAAATCAATCGCTGTAATTATACGTATACGCGAGATCGCGTGAAAAATACCAGACGAAATGAGGGACTTGTCGGGCTTTTCGAAATTTAAGTGCACGCGAATCCCAAGTATGGAGTATAGAGAGAAAAAATAATCTCCTTCGCGTCGATAGGCGACCAATTAAAATTTAGAGGGAAAAGCGAGAGGTCCTTCCGTCACAGCCCGAGCGGCTCGATAATAATTGACCTTTTGCAATACCCCGCGGAGTGTATATCACTTTCTTCGATCTTCCCTCCATACGTCAATCCCCCTATCCTCTGGAGATCCAGCGACGACAAGGTAATCCCCGTCAAAAATCGCTTCGCTCACATAACACCGAGCAAATCAACCCCTCCTGTGTTCGTCTTATTACAAGTGAGGAGGAGAAAAAGAAAAATTTATAACACCGTACCTAATTTATATACGGTTGTTTTCGATGAATACGAGGAATAAACAAAATTCAACTCTCCGCTGTGTATACGTACAATATAGTGCGCTGTCCCTTTGAACCCGCAAAGATGCGAGGGTGTAGATTAGCGCATATACAGTCATGTGTGTGTAAGAACGAGTTTTGCAACAATAACGACGAGCGTTTCGTTTTTGCTGTGTGTTTCAGGCACGAAGAAGCGGATAGACGAGGTGACGCCGCCCAGGAGCATACTCGAGATCTCCGACCGTACCCTCAACTGTGGCCTGTCGCTGCCAGGTTTGTCATTATTTGCACTCTTACCAATGTTTATTATCAAAATTATGTAAAAACTGGAGAAATTCGTTTGATTAAAATAAATGTAATCGTTATTACCCTTGAAAAAAAACAATGGGCCAAGGGTACAATACGCACAAATGTAAATCCAGAAACGATACACAGGTATACCTCCTGAACATCGATCGAAGCAACAACAACGTATACAACAAACCCTCGTTGAACGTTGGTGGGCTCTTCTTCGCTGCGCGTGATCGCAATCACTCGTGTATCTATACCAACAACGCGCGGCGTGCTCGCACGCGTGCACGTATATCATAATGTATTGCGCGGTTGATACGGGGCCCCTCGCACAATCGGCCAAAGCCGTCCAATCATCTATTCGCGCGATGAAAAGAGCGCCCGCACACCCGAGTGGGCTTATATATAAGCTGCGTGTGCAATACGAGCGAGATCCGTTAGTGTGTGGGTATGCGGAGTGTGCGAGAGCCGGGGAGGCCCCACGGAGATCGAGGAATCTCGCGTTGAAAGTACAATTACACCGGGAGTTCATTTGGTACGCATGAGCTTGTAGACGGATAAGGGTTTGCTCTTTATTTTTTCGATTAATATAATACTACGGTCTTTTTACGCGGTTGTTGGTCGATGCTTGCAATTTCTTCCCCTTCACCGATCGGTGCTGAAATATTATGACACGTGCACAATGGTCTTACGAACAATGTATCACGTACCCTTCTCCTGATTGGCAGACGAAAAAAATTATATATACCTGTTGGTTTGCTAGTGATGGATAAAAAGTGGCTGAAACACTTACATTCGATAAACCACGAATAAATAATTACCGATCAGTCGATCTGCGTGGTTTGATCGGTACATAGTGTAAGTATACTTGTGGGAATCGAAGCTCGTGTTTGGGACCCAAGGCTTGCTCTCGAAAACGTTACTCTGAGTAGTGTCCTACGTAACCAAAAAAATGATGAAATTAAATTATTAATGGGGTAGTTTTTGACTGGCAAGCAAGGGGTGTGTAAGCCTCCCTGTGATTACTTTTTTTCCGTAGTTTTAGATTTAGTGTTAAATATTTTTCGTTACAGACCAAACTGTCCTTATTCCATATAAATTTCAAAGAAGGTGTGTAAAACCGCAGAATATTGAAGAATGTTGAAGAAAAAAAAAAAAAAAAAATCATAAGAGCACGTAAATCCTACCCGTCGTCGTAGTATATATTCTTGCCAAAATTTTTGTTCAAAACATTATTTATCATCCATCCGCATGTAAGCATAGCAAGTGACAATTTTACGTTCGCGAGCAGAGCTGGGCTTATCGAATACCTCAGACGTTTCGTACAACGCGACGGAACGAGTTTGTGATACATATATCAGAAATGTATTTTTTTTTGCCCGCTTGTTGCACCGCACGCGACAAACATTATCGGGCCCGGCTGCACTTGAGCCGTCGTCTCCTCTCGCGAGAACAGGTACGTCGACACGTGTATAAAAGCCGCGCACCACCGAAGCAAGAGGACAGTGTATATCATATAATAAATGCGGAAGCTGAACGGCACACCCGCGCACGCACGTGTATACACGTCCTCTTGCACGAGTGCCCCCCCCCCCCGCGTTGTTATTTATTTTGTATTACATGCGTGAGTGCACACCAGTGTGGTGTGTACATTTTTTGTAACGGGCCTTTCACCGTTCGATATTGTACACAAGAACGGTTCGATGGGAAGTACGATTACTTATTGGGATTCATCCTCGTTAAGAGAGAAATTCGTTACTTAAGGGACCCATATGATGAATTCAAACACCAAGAGCGATTTCAAGCAATTGAACAATCCATCTTGAAAAATTGTCCATCCACGCAAGTGACAGATATTGTGAATGTGTGTGTGTGTTTTTTTTTCTTCTCTAAACAAGCTCACTTGCTCCAAACTGTCACAATAAATTGATCTGACGACTTAAAGTTTTCCTAATTATTTGCCAATGTATTTATTGCTAACTATTTTTTAAAAATTTTAGTTGAAAATATAAGCTCGTGAATTTGAAACGTAGAACTTATGTTTAACCGTTTAATAAAAAGGTAAAAAGGATAGTGGTTTATTCATACATATTTTAATTTTTTTTTTTTTATTAGTAAATATTTAAATCTCTAAACTGAGGATGTCACAATTTGTATTTCTTTGTACGATTATATACAAAACAACGAGTGTAATCACTATATGATGGCGGTATATAACATCTATAATGGTCTTGTTACGTAAAATAGCCGATAAATTCTTATAGTTATTTCGATGAATGAAACAAGTACAGTACAATGTTTTATCATTTTCCAAAATTGATGTCTAGCAAAAAATTTAGAAAAAAAAAATTTTTTTTAAAATTGTTGAATTTTCAATGAGTTCCATCGAGCTCCGATAAAACCATCGATAATCCTCGCTCCCATCGAGCTCATAAGCTGCACCGCAACAGCAGAGGCCCGCATACCTAAGTATACCTATACACCAACACGAAAAATCCATTACACACGTTCAATGCAAAGGTATCAACGCAGCTGACGTAATTGCGAGCCGTATGGTGCAAAAACATCGATTTCACATTAAATTCAGCCTCTCCGTCCCTCCTCGTCATCAACGGCGTCGGCAAAGACACTCAGTCCCCTGATGCGTGCAGCCACGTATACAATACAATATGCTTATCGCGTTGGAAAAGGAATTTTTCATAACTCCGCATTCCCCTCTCGGGGCTCCACCCAACCGTACATTGCGCGAGTACAAATTCACGAATGTTTGAGTAGAAAGTCACAGTTGCGCGTCTAAACACCTACAGCGCATCACGTGCCCCAGAGATTGATTGCACATGCGTGTATTTATACGCGCAGCTAAAAGGACTCGAATGCGCGCCCGCGTACATTAAGTAGCGATAAGTGTATATGGTTGAGGAATTAGGAAGAAAAAAAAGAAAGGGGGGGGGGAAAGGACCCGGGGAGAAGAAAGGTGCCGATAGCAGGAAACGAGCGAGCGAGGTGTGAGAAAACGAGTTGGCCTCCTCCTCCTCCTCCTCCCCGTTTTATATTAGAGCCCGATTCAACGGGCCGCCGCGCTGATAAAGAAGGAGAAAGTGACAAGAGAGGCATACCTGCCGTGGCATGTGCAATGTATACCATGACATACGTGAACCCCCCGTGTCTGGCTCGCGGAAAGAGAAAACGAGAGCTCGAGTGGCTTTTTTGATAACAAACATAGGTACAGCCCCTGCATGCCACCCCTGTGGGTATACGTTGTTTAACTATATACCATTGCTCGGCGTAAAGTTCCTTTGTTACGGGGGGGGGGGGGGGGCAATGTGTATGAGGTAACCACCGAAATCCATTAACTCGAGTGGGATTTTTTATTTACATCATCGTGCTCGTATGTAGGAAAAAAACGTATCCATCGTTCACCGATACGTCGAGTAAGTATATGCAACGCTCCTCTCGTACGTGCCAACGCGAATTTTCGAAAGTACCTTGGATTTTGGAAATTTAGCGAAATTTCCGCGCTTCGCGAGATCAATGGTGGAAATTTAGAAACCCTGATTAGCTTTTTTTTGACGAAACAGCACTTTACATGTGTATACCGATAATCGCGATCGTTTTCGCGTAGACAACGATTTACGCTTTTAATTAATCAACCGGTTGGAAGTTGTTTGCTCCCATCCTCTCGAGAAACCCGTACGAAACGCCAATAACAATAAAATATGAGGTGGTACGAATAACTGTACGTGTGCACCGACGTCGTACGTCGGGGACTCGTCATTTTCATTTACAGAGTGCCTGGACCATCGTCATCGTGAAAAACAAGAAAAATCAGTGCCAAGTCGCGGGTCACTAAAAGCCCCGGCGAACTTTTGTTACTATCATCGGTTCTTCGATCCCATCAGCGTTGAATATCCCCGTCTAATTAATATCTCACGTGCACGTATATAAATATGTATGTGTGTGTCGGGCTATCTACCGCTACACACGGATAGCCCGCGGCTGCGTGATGCCGGAGTGAAAATTCACTTTTATGAACTGTAAATCACGGGATCGAGAGTCGCGTACGGCTTAGAAGGAGGTATTGGGTATATATATTTATGTATTGTATGAGGGGGCTTACCTTCCGGGGTCACACAGTTTGTCGTTTGATTTTACGATTCCGCCGAGTGGGATCGGAACGTCTTTTTTTCCGTTCTAGATGAGATGCGTTTCCCCCCCCCCCCCCCACTCTCTCTCTCTCTCTCTCTCGTATTTAAGTGGCATTTGAATTTTAATGCGTCGTAAATCAAACGGGAGGAGTACCGAGGCCATTGTTGGATTTAGCTGTTACGGTATCCGACGTTTATGCTTCGTCACGTGAATTGGCACTATCAATTGTACCGTTGTGATTCCGTTTGTTGTTATGCAATACGTGGACGCTCTTGTTTAGGTGGTATCATTTTTTTCTTTTTTTTTCTTGAATGCTAAATGAGTAAGTGCTATGGTCTATATTTTAACGTTAAACATATTTGCAACGAGAAGAAGCTCAATTTATGAGAAATTCTATGGGGTAGCACGCATAAAAAAAGAAAAAAAAGTCATTATAGTTGAAAAAAAGCAACTAATCATTCTTATAAAAAAATAAGCGTGAATAAACACAAAGTCAGAAAGCTGTCAGTCATTCAAATTCATCGGTTTCAGACGCATACCTATATGTATATAGTATATATCGATAAAGTAATTTCATCTCGGGTGTCGGAAGCCTCGGCAAAACACGTATAGCTTTAATAGGTCAACGGGTGCACTTGTAACGTAATCCGTATACTGCACTTGTGATGCACGTGAAAGATATTCGGGTTTAATCGAGATGCCAGTGTGGGTGCCTTTTCCCGCGATTATGTTATACGGTGATTTGAACTTCTCGTACACGTACACACACGCTGACGCTTCTCAATTATAATTACGCGATTACGCGTTGCCCTCGCGTGTGTATGTTCGTTTTTTCCCTTCCTTTCGTTTTCGCTCATCCCGGGTAGCCAGGATTTTTATTTTTTCCCCTCTTTTTGCGGAATCGAGATTTCACGCGTACGCGCTAGTTAATAACCGGTAATTTTAACGATTGGTGAAAATGTAAGGTATATACCTGTAGCCCGGGAATGATTTTCTTACAATGTTTACCTTGTTAATTACGATGATTGCGTTGGTATTAAACCGTAGTTTTTTTTTTTTTTTTTAAACATAACGTTAGGTTTTTTTTTACCACCTCACAATCGCCAAGTTCATCCGAGGCTCGTACCGATCATACAGGACAAGGCGATTTTTTTCTAAAACATTGTTTGACAGGAGCGTGACAAATTGGCAAAAGCGTAAAAAGCTCGCGACTGCGAGAACACGTATATATATATATACACCCGAGCTCTCGCGAGGCCCAGCAGATAATCATCTGGATTATTATCTCGAGGTGTTGAGCGACGGCTCAATGTTATCTCCCTCCCTTGTTGTGCGCGCGATCTCTCGGAATGCGAACGATCCGCGGTGTTTGTTGTATTTATAGGTGCCCGTGCAATGATCGATGACACCCTCGATTACCATTATCATTATTCTTGTACCTCTGCTACGTTCGCTGGAGGTCCAAGGGATGTAAACGCTGCGTACTCGTTCCCGTATTTTTTTTTTTTTTTGTGGCGTCGCGAGCTTTTGAGTCATCGCTGGGCTCGATGAGCACTAAATTTTTTCATGGAAAAAGCACGCGTTTCGCGTTAAAATCAAAGTTTAAATGGCGATATGATCGCGGAGCTTTATTTACGGGGCTTGGAAACCTGGGGACATTCGGAGCCCAACGTGATTAGCTCAAAGTCACGTGCGTCCAATAAATTCATGCCTTGTTTCTCTCGATCGTCGTGCGTGCGTAAGTTGGATCGCAACCTTTTAATGGACACGGATTTTTTTTTTTGTCAATCGCGTGCATACGGGGAAAGATATTTAATTTTTAAAATGGCCAGGTGATCTATATTGATCTCGGAAAGCAAGACTAGGATAAAATTTATGCACCCAATGTACCGTATATACCTGCGTGTATAAATTAAGCACGGTATAATTTATGCTTGAATTCCGTGTTTTTCTTTTTTTTTTTTCCCCCACAAAAATGTTTTTCGCAAATGAAACGCACGACTGGACAACCAAACAAGATGATAAATTTGATTTCCTCGCCGTTATACCTATACGAGATAAAAATCTCGAATCGACTGTTGGAATTGCAGTCCCAAAGCCAGCTTTTCCGACCCGAGTACAACGGGCTATATTACGCAGACAGGCGTGTGACGTCGTTTCTGAAAAACCACATAAATCCTTCCGTCAAAAATACTCTCGCGCATAATTATACTCGTGATATTAAAACTTACCCTCCATCCATGTACACGTGCAGTACAAGATCAATCCACCAGTAGGTATATGCCTACACGTGTAGCCCGAGGGGAGGTATAAGAGCCAAGCGCGTCGCTTTAATGATAATTCATGCCCTTATAGACTACATATTATCCGAGCAATTACAAGCGCATTGCGATGCGGTAATATGCGCCACGTATGCGCAACACATACACGCACATTCCTCCCCGTGATCTCGGAGCGCGATTATAATTGCCGGGGTATCTGGTGCGCTCGCTCGATTATCTTAGACGATACGCGCGCGTGATTTTATTTTTTCTCCTCCCTATATGTACACGTGTCTTCTCCTTCTCCTTTTGTTCGCAAAGTTCAATTTGCATATGCAACGGGGGTGTATGTGTACGGCGCTCGGGTGCAATTAATTCAGTGAAGTTGGTTTTCTTTCAATTTTTTCACGCTTCGCGATTCTCGGGTCCGTTTCCCTCTTGCGACTGCGTGTATCTAATACGATAGCCATAACCATAACACGATACTTTTTTTAATAATTACAAGGTTTTTGTTTATGAAATTTTATGTAACAGTAACAACAATTAAAATGTCATGTACCGTTCTTGCAGGTCACACGGACGTCGCCAACAGGCCGGTCCTGGAGTTCGACGGCTGCTCGTCACGTCGCGACGTCGTCTCGTCCCGAGAAATGGCCTCGCTCATCTTCTACCTCTCCCGCCTGCCGAGGTAAGTTTTTTTTTTTTTTTTTTCCTTGCACCTATACCTTACGACATAATTTATATGTACAATCAGTTGGCTCGGGATCTATCTAGAAATAGCACGAGATCGAAATCGCAAACTGTAAATATTGTATTTGTACCTTTGATTCAATTATAGGACGCGCAATTTAATTGCAAAATAAGAGATAAATAAAAGCTGTAGGGCAATTATTCTTTCGAGCTTTTTTCGATATCGATGCAAATCTCGAAACGTTGCCGCGTAGCCGGTGAGCGAGTGAGTTTAATTGAAAGGTTAATTAATTCACTCGCGCGTGCAACAATTCGTACATAGCGTCTATATGTATACATATACTTGTAGTTCTTTGGTTCATACAGTATAAGCGAAAGTAAATGGATTTATTGCTGTGTGATCTGTAGGTGAGATGAATTTTTTCGAAAAGAAATGAGTTGGCGTCTTTGGAGGGCACGCAAAAGTCCACGTGTCGATTCGAGTTGTTTTTTACAGTGGGGGATTATAAATGACTTTTTACAATAGGTTGGCGTATAAGGGACAGAGCGAAATGATATAGTATAGTCTTGAACTTGACTCCAATAAAAGGACATGGTCTAGAATAATAAATATCGATACGGGGGATGGAGAATCGATTTTCAAACGATTTCAATCAGTGTTGCAATTAATTCGTAAAGACGGAACGATTGTTTATGTATATGCATAGTTGCGAGACAAGATACAGGACCAAAAGTGATGGAGACCCTTTTGCTTTTTTTTCCTGTAAGACGTTGTATTTCTTTGGTAATTACCGATCTTCAAGACAAATAAAATCAATCTTTTTCTTTTGCCGATAAGAGAAACACTATACCGATCTACCGATGATTGGCAAGTAAAAAAACTGCATATCTATAGCTGGAGTTGGCACCCTTTCGCCTGGAGACTAAACTGACGTGTATTAAAGTAAAAACATCAACTAGCTTTCTTTTTTTTTATCGCAAAGTCATGATTCGTGCCTTTTCTATCAACTAATCTCTCAAACGGTACCCTCACTCACTTCTGGCCATCAAATTACCTTTTAGCTGTTCCACCGGCGTAAATTAAATCCGACAGCGGCAGATAAATATTAGGTGACATCTTAGGATAGTTCGTAAATTCAGGATCTGACTAAATAAATCATGGATCTTCCGTACATCGCACTTTCGTGTTGGAAAAGGTTGTCTTCGTACATATCTCATAATCTATGTGCTCTCTATCTATTTTCTCAAAACTACATCAGCAAAAAAAGCTTTATCTACGTGAATGTAGAAGGAAGTGGATCTAAAATAAATCATGTATCGTTTATCGCTCGACTTTGTGGTCTCCATGACTCCCTGTTGCAGCTTAAATCTACTACTATTTCGCTTGGATTCTATCGGAAACACGAATACAATGTGTTATACCGAAAAACTTCCATGGTGATGCTGCGTGGTAGTATCCATGAACAACAGTGTAAATCTAGCAAAGTAATGGCCAAGAAAAAATTACCACTAACGATCTACGCAATATCCTTACACACTTGAATTGTAGTTTTTATACTTATTTGTTCCCCTTTGTCAATAATTATGTTTTGACTCATCCGAGCTATTCTACTGCATAATCGATACAGTCTTTTAAATAACAATACAATAATCGCGGTGATTAGTGTTGCGGCAAAAGTGCCATTAATTTTCGTAGCGAATAGATTCGAGCTTCGAGAGATTTTTCTTATCATCTAAACGGCGTATACTATTATGTCTGTTGATTTTATTGAATTTGGCGTCGGCCGTTTTATTTAATTTTAATTGGACGCTCGGAAGTGCTCTCGACGAGTCTTTAAACGATAGTTTTCACTGCTCGGTCGAGTCGGACGCAGCGTTTCTTCTTCTGCCATGTGATGTGTATGCGAATACGAGGCGACACGAGTTATGACGCTTAATTAACGGGGAAATTGTGCTTACGTGCATGGCTCAATTACCTTTCGATTACTTGCTTCCTCCGAGCGCGAGATTTAGTGCTTCATCAGGATTTTTGAAAAATCGACGCGTAATCGACGTTTTATACGACGTATAATGTTAATTAAAGGGATCAAGGTAAAGTAGTTTTTTTTTCTGTGTACACATGAGTAACTATGGATGTTAAAATTCATCCTTCCCCTTTTTCATCATGTTACTTGAGTCCAATTATGTTTTGACAATCGGTTAATTTTTTAAACAGTAATCATCAGCGTGCACAAACACACGTACGAGTGCAGGAAAGCGCGCACACAACAAGTTGCAAAGCAGACGGTTTCTATTTCATTTACTTATGAAGTACAGCTTATAATTGTTACATCGTTACGTGGATCTCACTAAATAAAAAGTACATTCATTAAAGAGAAGTAAATTTTAAGTGTTATAAATAAACAAAAGAACCCAACCTTCCCCGATTAAGTGAGAAGATCCAATGCTCCATTTTTATAGGAGACTCTTCGTGTGACTGTGCTTCTTCTTTAGACCTTTTTTCTTCAGTTGTCACTTTTAGACTGATTACTTTGGTTACCCTCTCCTTATGATCAAACACACCCACCACACGCGTGCAGAGGTACCTATTAACAATCCGTTAAACGCAACGCGAAACAAATCAAATCCGATTCTAATTTCCTGCGCGTACGTCCTGTAGTGCGGCATAATTTACGAGCTTCCCGTACTGGCAGCACGTATGAGAAATTCTGTGAAAAATCGTCAGTTATATAATTTTGGAAAAATATTAAAATAAAGTTTTAATTGTTTATGTACTTTGTGTGATGAATAAAAAATGGTTCATCAAATTATGGCTACTCTAACTGTTTACCACTTGTCATTTCTGGTTACGATTTCTTTCAAACAAGATTAGATGATTACCAAAGTAATTTTTAACATTATCTAGGTTTTTAAATGAAATTTGTTGGATCGGTAAATAATACATTGTAAACAAAAGTTACCACTGGTTTTATACATTTTATCGGGTTTGTTAATTTTGACAAAAATTTGTCAATTAAAAGAATAAGCTCAAGTTACGTGGAACTTTTGACATGTTTTTGATTTCTGTGTATAGCCTCTACTGAAACAAGTGCAAATAAAAAACCAATTTAACAAAATTGAAAGAAAAAACCATTACTTACTGAAAAAGGAGCCGCCCGCTTTCAGGCGCCTTCGTATTAATGTGCTCCGCATACCATACGTGACAATCAACTGTATTTTGTAGAAGTGCTCATATACGCACGTAAGATCAACGTTAAATCAAAGTCCAATCAACCGGAGGAAGCTGAAAATCTGCTGATTCCGTTGACAGATCGAACAAGCTTGGCTTCGGTTCGACGAACTTGGTGCGTCGGGGCAATAAAAAAGAGTCCGAGGGAAAGTTATACCGTAAACTCTGCCATCACGATAAATCCCGCGTTGACTGGAAAGGAGATTAAGAATGAAAAAAAAAAAAAAAAAAAAAAAAAAAAAAAAAAAAAAAAAAAAACAAAGCATGCACGCACTGTAGATAATACAACGATGCCTCGGCACTTGAGAAATAGAGTACTATATATGCGCATTACCCCGTGGTTTTAAAACCGAGGAGGTGGCAAGAGGAGGAAACCCGCGCTGCTCAGCTTTCTCATTCCGGAACTTAATTATCATTTTCCCGTTCATATACATACGAATCTTGGACCGCTGCTTGCTTGGGCTGTATTATTTGCCGCAGGTCGCTAAATTGTAGTAGTCGTGGTACTTCATTACGTCTGTATGTGGTGTTTTACGTGCATTTGTGTATTATTATACTTCAAAGAGATTCAAAGATTTTTTGCTCGAAAATGATGTACAAAACCAAGTTGTGAGTGCTCCACATTTTTCACTTGGAATAAAAATTATTTGTTGTCATTGAACCAAAGTAATTTTTCATTCGTGTATTTTATCATTATTTAATAAAAAATAAGTTATGAAAAAAAATTTTTTCAATTTAACCTCATTTTTATTAATACTCTTTCTCATGGAACTCTTCATACTTTATAAGTAACCTCGTATCACGAGACAATAAGATGGTGGTCTGGAACATCAAGTTTTCATTAGATATAAACCAGCCTTTGGTTAATTAACTAAGCTGTGTAACACCCAGCCAATCGTGTGTCACATAAATTCAATATATTATGGTCACGAAAACGTATGTTAATATTTTCAATTGTCATTTCCAATGTATAATTACTCACACAACGCATCTAAATCTAAAGAGAAAATATTTCTCTTCTCTTTCCGCTTGGCTCGATAATCACCAAAGGTGCATTTCGACATTCGCAAGAGAAGGAGCTCGGGTCGATCGGGGCTTATTTCCGCCTGACGCGCATAATACACTTGCGGGTGGATTAATGATCTCGAAAAACCTGTACACTCGCACGCGCGCGCGAAACAGCAGAAACGAATCGCTTCTGATTCTAGCCTCAATGCGGGGAGAAATTTGACTTACGTCGGACGTGCTGATATCAAAATTTACGAGCTTACCGTGTCCGCGTTTTTTAAAATTATAATTGAATATCTTACCCTACCTTGTGCCTCACACACGGGAGCGTGTGCGTGAAAAATTACCAAGCCTCACGCTATTCTTCGCTGGTGGTACAAAGAAAACCTATGGCATGACAGGGCTCTACGGAGACTTACTTAAATACCGCGAGGATGTTTCCTCGATTCATCGCCGTTTTTTCTTCCTTTCATCTTAAAAATATCACTTGTAATTAAACTCAACACTTTTTTGACGTATAAGCACCAGAGTACACTCAATAGCTATGCCCCTATCGGATGCAATAAAAACCATCGTTGGGTCGATATGGTAACTCGACAAATATCCCTACCTACGCAACTCCAATAGGTTATAATCTCTGGTTTTCCTTAAAACTAAAGAAAAAGCTCCCACTTCCTATACGATTCGTACAGTTTCACTTTTGCCTAAACAGTATAGTATCCGCGTTGCATTCTTTTCACCGCCAATGTTTGTCTTCGAGCCTTAAAACTCGGTTAATCTTCGGGTGGCGAGTCTCCCCGGACTTTCACTGCTGCGGCCGAGAGGGTGTCCAATTTAGCGTATAACTTTCCATTTCAGGCGCGTTTCAATGAAACCGATAACCCTATACCTAGGTACCTCGCTCCCGGCGTGTCCACGAACCTGTTCTAATTTTATCATCATCGACACCCGACCGATTCACAAAGGTGCGTGCACTATTCGCGTGCTCGTTCAAAGTTTCGAAAAGGCGTTTGTTTGATAAAAAAAGGTGACATCGATGGGAGTGATTGAAAACGTGCGTTTTTAATCACCTGCCAAGGCGTGAAATCGTCCGAGCTCTGACTGATTGTGTGTATAAAAAAATTACTCCTCGTGTGTGAATACGCTCATCATCAATCCAAAAGCGAAATCCGTAACCCGCAATCACGAATTTTCCGAGATCCCTTTCGCCGATTTTTTCAACCTCGCAATCCCCAGACCGAGCGTTTCTCACGTAACGCGCGAAACACATCGGCAATTTGCGAAACGAAGGAAAAACCACGGGGCACCGGAGCTTCCAATTAGAAATTCACGAGCAGGCGCTCTCGGATACTAAATCAAAATCTTACGATGTACTTTCGATTGTCGACCTGATTAGGGCATCTCACTCGCAGATCCTTTTCTGAGTACCTATATTTTTTTTAAATTGAAAGAAAATTAAAAAAAAAAAACAGCAATGATTATTGGTGACTCGTCCTCATACACGTACTGCAGATGTTTCGTTTTACCATATTTCACGCTACAACATGAGCCATCCGAGGCGTGTCGATGCAGAGGAGAGAGATAAGATTTTCCGCTCGGCACGAGCAGTTGACCGCGTTTCTCTCGAGTTATACGGCTCCTGGGCGCGTCAAATATTGCCTCGTGTGCATCCATCCCTTTAATTCTTACCTCTCATCATTTAACGTCCAGAGACCGCGGGCTCGTAAGCTGCAATTATACGCTATATTGTTGGGCGTCCCTTGTTTTTTGCTACTGCAAAAAAAAAGTTTTTTATCTTTGGAGTTTTTAATTCTTGTTCGCCGCTGTGCTGCGCAAATACATGCAAGCGTCTCGCAACCATGAGCTTTTGGACTTACTTCGAGGGGAGGAAAAAAAGAGACTGCGGTAGTAAATCATCCATGGACGTAAAATTTGGTTTTTAGGACTCGGAGTTTTATCGTCTCTGCGTCTGAAGGGTCGAGTCGATAGACGCGTAACGTGTACTTTGAGAAAGTTTCCAGTGTACTTGCGCCAAAGAACAATAAAAATACTCAGTATCTCGGGAGTTTTTTTTAAATTTTTTTGTTGAACTTATGCTCTTATGCGTTTAACGGGAGGACAATGTTATTCGTAGTGAAATAGATATAGATTCGTGCGAAAAACAAACAAAAATATATTGGCAATAATTATTTTTAGTAAACAATATACGCTCGTAGAAACAGCAGGGCAAGTGTGAAGTGTGAAACATGAGTACTATTTTGTCACCCAATCACTGTCCATCAAAACACCTGATTTTCAACATCACCCCACCCGTACTTGTAATATGTCCATCTCATTTTACCCGTGCTTACTTGTACACTCGTGCACCACCAGTTTCTTTTATATAGCTTCCATCCATCATCACATAGGCCCTCCCGTGCGCATCATCCTTACAAAACAAGGACCAAAAGCACTGACGAGCCTCGCGTCTTCTTAGGAAATCTTCTCCCACAATATGCAGTCAACCGCGCGCACGTGGGCGTCGTCCTTCCCTTTCATGTACAAGCGCGTGCCGCCTCATTTTCAAACCGCGCAATCTCCATCGTTGTTTTATCATTATTACCATCATCATCTCATCCTCTTCATACCAGTATACAGTGCTACACGGCACAAGGTGTACAATGCATATGATATATATAGGTACATCCAGCGAAATTGACTTATTCCTTTCACGAGGGAGAGAAAACGATATGAGTTACCGATGTGTAATACTACCGCGCGCAAGCATAATATACGGTCTCGTTAGCGCGTGTGCCCTCGTTTTTCATCCCCGCAAAGAAGAGTATACTCACATGTATCGCAGCTTTGACCTCCGCGAGCTCTGTTTCGGCTCGACTTTTTTTTTTTTTTTTTTTCCTCATTTGAGCTTTTAACTTTCTTCCTCGCGCTGACCTTGCACACGTGTGTACGTTGCACATAGACGTGCAGTAGGTGGACTCGATGGAGTTTGATGTATGAAGCCTCTGGGATACATATACACGTATAAGGATCGAAAAACCATATCTCGTGTATACAATCTCGATTTGAATGCTGTGTGTCTCGTGTATTTTAAAATAGGTTAGACACGCGCGCTCGGAACTGAAATTTATCGCTTCGCTAAGTGCATAATATGTGGACCGCGAGAGTCTTGTCTCTCTCTCTCTCTCTCTCTTTCTGGCGATGTGTTTCGAAATTAGCGCGCTTTTCTTTTCCGATACTTTAGTCGCGCCGCTGATGCCAACGAACCAACCGATCGCGATACCGATTGGCAATATTTATCGACCGTCTCTCGGGGCCTTTTTTCCACCATATGAATTTCCGTATGCGCTGAGATTTTGTGTACCGTGTGTACGTTGTCAAACAATGTTCTAGGTGCTAATGGTGTACCGATCGCATCTCGGTAAAATCGGCCGATCGCGACCGTTCGATCTTCAACATCTTGATCTTCCATTAATTTTATCGATCTACATTACGCCCAAAGCATGTACTCGAAGAACCGCGTGTTTTCTTTTCTCTCCCACACTCGTTAAGAGGAGGTTGAATCATAGGTTTTTCCAACACACGTCTCATTTTCATGCGTACACGTCGATTTATCGATCTTCGCGAGAATACACCCTAAATTGTACAACGAGCGAGAGTTGACAACTCGGAGAGAATGGAGCAATGATTAACTGGTTCAATTACCAACAACCAACAGCGATACGATCGCTTCGTCAGAATCGCATAATCTCTATCTCTGCTAATTTTTCCACATAATGTACCACTTGGGAACACAATATATTACATATACTCGGCCAATTCACTATTATGCACATACGCGCCCTCAGTCGTGTCGGACCTTTCTTAGAATTTCCACTCGCCGACCGGAGTGTGCTCGGAGATAAGATTCACGACGCGCATTCAATTGCCGTCCGCTATCACTCACAATTTGTAGCGAAAGCGAAAGTCTGCAGGATTAGGGGGTCGAGGAAATAAAAAATTTAGAAAAAAAATTAGACGCCCCGCCGAACCGAGTGAATGGATCGAGTATCGTGGCGCGTTTATTCGGCCGATTTAATTGAATAGCTCATTGAGAGATGGATTAGATGTATCCCCCTTAGCCTTACACGGGGGGATGCCGAGCGTTGATACCACGCTCGTAGTATGGAACACATGCATTGGGAAGATGAAAAAAAAAAAAAAAAACTTCGTTCTTTTAAGATTTCTCTCGGTGCGTGTAAGTTCTCGATTCGAGCGCCGATTGCACTTGTGTCCGACCGTTGTTGCGTTTTTAATGACGTATGGTTTGTTTGTCTCTTTCTTTCTTCTCGTTTCCTCTTGCCAGCGAGAAACTCTGTGCGAAAATCAGTCAATCGCTTCAACGTTTGATTCTCATTTGTGGGATTGATAAGCTGAATATGCGTAATAGTATTGAATGGGAAACGAGAAAATGATACAGGGTACATATACATGCATACGTCCCGTTGCGACGGTATCCGCGTGTACAGTTTCTCTTTCGTGTACAGCATTTATGGAGTTGCCGTAAGTTGGAACGAAAGTTTGATCATTATTATCAATTTGCACACAGCCCTCCTCCTAAGAAAAAAATTTGGTTTCCTCGAGCAATTACATCAGAGCACATTTCTCACAACTCGAAAGCAAACGCAATCGATTAATCCATTACTTGCGCGTGCACCGATTGATCAATTACGAATCAATCAATGCCCGTTTCCTCCTTCTCACACCCGTGCGGATGATAATCAATTTCCGCGTTTCGGAAAACCGGGCGTAGGTACATGGGAGGACCCCACCCATAAGCAACCATCACTTTCTAAACACTTGAAACGATCATCATCATCCGATCAACCTCCCCAAAGGATACACACACTCACACGCACACGCTCGACCTTGAAAAAGCGGCACATCGCGATCTCACTCCGTCCGCTGCCACCCGCACCTATTACAGAAGAAAACGTGGGAAACTCGCGAGACCGGCCAACAAAACGCAGCCCTGCACCTCCTTTGACTTGAAAATTTTCATACGCAGCGTACGTGCAAGCGGGACACGCGCAGCCGGTGCAAGAAATTTTTATCCTCTCCAGGCGGAGAAACTCAAATGAGCGCTCGATCGGCAACTTCCGCGCTTCGGTGAAATATACGGGCGCGCGGGTGTGTATTATTATAATGGGAGGATTTCAGCCCCGGGGGGCCCCGCGGTTTTTGATAGCTTCATGAGGATATACAAGACGATACGGCTCGGATGGAGTTACAATAGAGAGATTTCGCGAGATTATTTTTTTTTTTTCCTCTACACAGATAGCGTATAGTGGGGCCAGGGGGGGGGTTTGCAGCGTCCACTGCTTATCAATTAACTAATGCAATTGCTTTTGTTCCAGCTCGTTTTGTTGCAGCGCCGATTCGACGCAGGATGGATTTGCGCTACTTATCAACGCCAACTCGAGAGAGGAGCTCGACACCCTGGATCGAGCTGTCAACCTGCTGAAGGTGAGATCCTCGCATACATTATACATCGGGAGATTGTACTCGATGCTTTTGCGAAATATAACGTGGCGTTGGCGGATTAAATTATATTGTTTGTATTGTAAGACTATGTGTTTGTACCCAATGTTCAATGGGCCATTTGATCAAGTATAGTAATTGTACAAAGTTACCGGGAATTAGGTGTTTTTTTTCAAGTGGGAAAATGTGTACATGCTTACCGTAACTTCAAGAAAATTCAAAGCAAGTGCTGGACCGGCCGTTGCCTGAACAAAGATCTATTAAAAATATGATACCATTCAGCTGTATGATTTGTAAAGCTTGGCGGTGTTACGTCGGACGACACCAAAACATTTGATTTACAAACAATGTTAAAAACAAACAGCACGCGCCAAACACTTATTTTCACGTAGTATTCGGTAACTATTAGTTACAACTTGAAATTTTCCATTACAGGGCAAAGTCAAAATAACCCAGGTCTACCTACTGCGAATTTCACCGGAAATCAGGACGACCGAGTTGTTTCCACGCAGCCATCCCAAGGTAAGTGTGTGCCGATCTTATGCCGACCTGTAACAACAACAACAACAACAACAACAACAGCAGTGCTCCACTGCTCGGATTGTATGGTATTATTATACTACTCCATCACCTGGGGCTTCGAAGCGCACTACCTGCGACGTATACAGCACTTGTACACGCACACACATGCGCATACATCAGAACGAGTGTAATTCGGTTTCGCCGATACGACCCCGGGGCGACTCGCCGCTTTTCCCTTTGAATGAGTAATGAGAACCGCATAAAGATTAAAACTGGTGCGCGGGTGCGCGTCTTATCTGATATCGTCTTCCTTTTCTTCCCCTCGCTCTCGCTCGTCCCCTGCCTTTCCGACGAATCGGTAAAAATCGGCTCGCTCCGTAATGGCTTTTTCGCTAGTAGACCCGATTTTTTTCCCCACCCCATCTCCATTAATATTTTAATCGCTCGTTCATTAATAAACACACGCGCGCGAGCGCAGTTGGAATAAAATGAAAAGTAAAAAATAAAAATCGGCGCCTTCTTGCCGGAGCGTCGAATCGACCTGCGGCGCAATTACACGCGGCT
Organism: Copidosoma floridanum; assembly: GCF_000648655.2. Next base: position 2,395,476 of record NW_019379486.1, on the reverse strand, counting down.
CGATTAACATATAACGAAAACCACTTCTCCCTTTGGCTCGAGCAAACAAATAAACAAACAAACCTACTCTCCCCTGCGCCAATAAAACCCGGTGTGCCCTTTCAAGAGTATAGGAAAAAAAAAGGGGATGCTCGAAATCGGTTCTGTTGTGACTGCAGCGGGTATTATACGCCGGACCGAGGGGCCGTCGCTCAATTCGATTCGCGCTCTCACCTGCGCCCCTCGTTTTCATTCCTTCTGTCGGGAGTCATATTGCTTTCCCGCCTCGTTTGAGCGGGAGCAGGCAGCTTTGTTTGTCCTCTGCGGTGGGTATACTTGTAACTCATGGTCTTACGCGGCACGGTATGAAATATGGATCGAGAAAAAGTTCCATTGACGTGGAGCTCCCCTTTGGTCCTATATGTACATCACGAGGCTGTCGATGCTCAGAAAGACTCGCTCGTTAAAATAGAACAAAGAAAATTACGTAGGATTATAACAATCGTGTGATGCTTCGCCATTACAGTACATTCAAGTGCTGACTATCGGTCAAACATGTATTGTAATCCCGTGCTCGGGCTGCGTCAGCGTCGTCTCCGTGAGAACGGTGTTCGCCATAGGGACCATTTTTCGTCACGTCAGCTTGAAAGCTAGATGAAAACAAAAACAACCTCCCACTGCGCTTGATTGACCAGGTGTTACTTTTTTTCCTTCTTCTTCTTTGCAGATCGTCAGTCTGGACGAGAACACGATCGAGAAGCACATCCCCAGGCGAACGGTGGATTACAACCACGAGCACTGCGTCGGCTTTTACAAGGTAAGCCTTTTGTTTAAATTGGATACTTGTATATGCATGACGTGAAGTTAGATTTTTTTTTTTTTTTTTTTTTTTTCGCAAGAGTTTGAAGTTTTGTAACGGAGCGTGAATTTGGTCCTTACGCGGTTTGGTTTCTCGATATTGACATCGAGATGTAAATCGTAGAAACGAGTATTTTGGTAGAGCTTGTTTAATGAAATAAAATAATTGAGTCAAGTAAAGCAACTCCTTAAACGCAATGAGGTGCAAATATATGTTGGCATCAAAACTAGTAGTGTTGATTCGGAGGAGAACGAAAGCGACAATGGTACAAAGCGGGGGACAAGTTTTATTTTCCAGCTGGACGGATCCGGCTCGGCTGCAGGCACGGTGCCTTTCGCCGAATTCACCGGAGCGGAATTATTGCCATTTACGGGTGCCAGTTCCGACCTTTCGGGCTATACCGCTCGCGAAAGAGGCTCATTGCTCCTAAACGGAACAATTGTCTCTCTTTCTCTCTTTTTTTTTCATTTCCTGTATTTTGAACAACGTGCTTTCAGTGCTAAAAATAACAGGAATGTAGTTACTCTCGTACTTTCGCCTCAGTTTTTACACAACAATCATTATGACCGTCAACGCATCATAAACATCTGTCGAGCAATTAATTTGACCGAGACCACTTTCTCTGACAATGTCGTGATGTTTCTCTGAAAAAAAAAAAAAAAAAAAAAAGAGAGAGAATTTCTCTTAAAAGTATTCATACCTGATAAGTAATGACAAGACATTTTCATTGCACTTGGGTTATTTCAATCCGAATTCGAGCATATTGTAGAAAAAAAACAAGGGTATACGTGACTCAAAGTCTCTCAAAATATCATGAAATGACGAGTAAAAAATCTTTGTACTTCCATTTAACTCAGTTGTACGGTCCCATTTTTTTCACACTCATTTAATTATTCATTCTCTCCGGAGCCGTATTTTTTTCTCCCCGTCCGTAAACAGAACCGAAACTTATTTTCCCGCGCATTTTCATCGAACATCTGTTTCTATGGTCCAAAACAAACAAATCAAGAGAAAAATACAATTATTTCCCCGTTCAGTAAACAAGGGTTCACTAAAAACCCGAGCTCTACAAATGAGCACAGCAAGCAAATACACGCGCATCCCTCGAAATATATTCGCAATCACCCACATTGTTCGTGGCAAACGCAACAAGGCACGGAAAATTTTCCAACTATCGGGACAAAATCCCGCAGCTGCGACAAGGGAGACTCTGACGAGCGACGAAACCACCGTGACAATACCGCGTCCAATTGAATACACGCTGTCGGCAGCTGAAATCGCTGTTTTGTCGTTTTGATTGGACCCGATTGATATCGGAATTCTCCACGGCACGCGCTACGTGTACCGATCCGAATCGCGGGGCGGGGGGGAGGGGTTTGCCCATCTAGTTCCGCCACAGGCTGTACCTCAGACCGGAAAGTACACGCTTGATCCAATTTCGCTGAAATCATTCGTTGCGCTACGCGCATAAATCACGGGCATACTCGAAAATGAAAGGAAAAAAAAAAAAAAAAAGAGAGTTTCTCGAAAAGCAAACATACCGTACGAACCGTTTGAATTCAAATTTCGCGCTACGGAGTCTGTCGTACGCGCAAGCGTTTGGGTGTTAATAATAATCCACACCCGAGTCCGTAAATTACACTCGCACGTACAATCCAAACGTACTCGCTTATACTTTGATTTACAACTTTGGCGGCTAGTTTCCTGCACACACGCGCGTACGGTTATTGTACCCTTCGTCATTTATATATACTTTCTTTCTTTCTCTACTCGCTAATTATACGCACGATTATGTTGCGGGGGAAAAAAAAAACGAAATAATAGACCCGTGCACCGGAGTGCTTCGCTCGTCGCATCTTGATTCGATTATCTAATGCGCGTCTCCATAAAGTGTGCCGTAATCAGGATTTCCCTTTTTACATCCAACTCAAAACGATCGCTATTCTGATCGTTTATATCCGATTGGCCATCGATTGTTTTTAGATAATCGCTTCGGATGACAATTCAGTCAATGTATGTATTTTTCACACAGTTAAATCTCTTCCTTTGGTCAACAGTTGTTACTTGAAAAAAGAAAAAAATCCAAGGTCACACTTTAACAGCTCACCTGTCTAAATGTAATGTAGCTCATTAACAAATTTTACGATCGGAAATGTACGTACACCCCTGAGAGCAGTGCAGGAAAGTAAAAAACCACGTGTCCCTCGGGCGATGGGGAGCTAACCGTAAACTGATAAGCCGCCCACCTTCAATAACCCATGCGTGCACTCAGGGAAAAGTTGGGTGCATTAAAAAAAAAAAAAAAAAAATTTGAAGAAAAGTCGCGTCTGCCTGTCAAGCCTCTTCCCCGCGAGTATTCAAAGAAAGGCCGCGCGCGAATTTCGCCAGCCGCAATATTGGCGCGTTATGCGCCCGAAACTAAAAAGGGAGGGGAAAAAAGGAAGGAGGTCCGCCACACGCTCCGTTGCATAACGGCATCTCTCTGGGCAAATATGACACCTGGAGACGAAAAAGAGAGGGAGATGGCAAGAGCCTTGATCTTGAGACTGTATCTTAATGCGTGTCCGCAGGAGTACGATAGCGTGATGACGGAATGGCAGGCGGCCGGTCGGAGGCTCGCCCTCGAGATGTCCGAGCTGAAGGAGTGCACGAGCCTGTCGGGCAGCCTGACGCCCCTGAATCGCCTGCTTACCGATCCAACGCTCAGGAGGACGGCCAGGGACGCCGAGGAGGCCATGCTGGCGCTCGAGGAGAGGGCCGCCACGCTTATGGGTGTCGAGCACGTCAGGTGAGCTCTTTTTTTTTTTTTTTTTTTTTTTTCTCATCGGAGGGGACACGAGAGGTATTTATAGACGGACACTCTGCTCGAACCGATATCTTTTCGGGTTGACGCCTGATGCGTATTCCTTGTGTATATCTTAAACATTCTTGTGCAACACATCCGGCACTTTTGCATCGTAAAAAAAAAAAAAAAAAAGTCGCACGCGCATATACGGTACCATGAATCCTTTCTCCCGAGTCAGCACAATGCGAGCGCGCGACAATGAAAAAAATGAGCGAGAACAAAAAAAAAACTACGCGCAATGCAGAGACGCGAGAAATTGTCTGGAAACCTCGACACTATGTGCACGTATCATGGAAAAACGCATCCATCTCTCTTGTGCCAAAAAACTGACGCGAGAGAAAACGCAGCGTGGCGATGCGTTTATTGTCGGTGCACTGATGACAATAGTGCGAGGTACATATAGAAATCGAGAGGCATAGGTGAGAAGAATCGGAGGAAGAGAAACATGTGTAAGTAGGAAGGTGTACCTACTTACGTACTGTATATGTATGTATACGAAGAGAGTCGGGGAGATGAGAGAGAAATGAAATGGTTGCGTTGTTTTCATTGTCAGGCTGGCGCTGGAGCGGGCCCGGAGGCTCTTGGAGGAGGTCGGCAACGCGGCCACGCGGCTCGAGTCGTCGTTTGAGTCCCGGCGAGCCACGATACGCAATCTCGCCGTGCTGCGCAGCATCGAGGACCAAGCGCGCGAGGTGAGTGTGCATATATTGTTTGCTGAAAATTTTTCCCTTTGGATTATTTACTCGCTCCGCCGTTTTGCTTTATCTTATACTTAGGTAAACTTATACTCGAGTTTTTGCGAGTTTTTCAAACCCAAAGCGTGTTGTCAGTTTGATGCTTTCCAATTTATCGTGAAAGTGTCGATCCGACGAAGGTGAAGGTTTTCTAAATCCGTATCAAGGAGTGCGCGTGCAAGTCTGTATATACGGTGACTCGAGGTAAGAGGCTTGTTTTTTCAACGACGGCAATTATTCAGGCGCTGAAACATCAAAAGGGAGCGACTGATTTATCGATTGTTCCTGCACGTCGTTAATTTGTGGGTCAACTCTTACATTATCAGCGCGAGCATCGCGTAACGATAATAGCGTCGAATTTTTCACGTCCCGAAGGTACGAAAAGGATCGAAACGCCCCCAAAACGAGCGTAAATCAAAAAGGCATCGTCCCCTTGTGAACTCGAGAACCGTGTAACAAAAAGTGTCTTTACGGGAACGGTGGGGGAGGGGGGAAATTCACGAACCACTAAATAAATTCCGTAACGTTGACCTCACGCTCGCGAGATAGCACGTACCGGGGATACTCCCTCCTTTTAGCTCCGGTAAGTACCTACTTCTATCTCGTCTTCTCCATCACATTGGCTGCTAATCGGTTAACATCGATTTCACGTGTATACACATACAAATGTGTGTACACCCAAGCGCTGACCTCTCCCGTGTGTATACGTGCAACACCATATTATATTTGTGTACACGGGCAAGGAGCGCGCGAAAGAAGGTCCGGCGAGCGTCTTTGAAAATGAGGTTACGAGCCAAGGATGATAAACCACAGCTGGAGCTCGGAGATTACGGCAAATTGATTCGAGAGAGAAGAGCAAAGGAGGAGGAGGAGGAGGAGGAGGAGGTACTTGTTGATACACGCTGTACGGTGCCGATATTACGTGGGTTCATCCAGAATGTATGTACACGTACGAGGAGAAATTTGTCCTTTTTTGCTCCTCCCCCACTCTTGTGATGAGACTTTTCGTACGCGAATTAAGAGCGGGAGTTAATTGGATCTAAGGTCGGGGCGCGCTCGGGACTTTGTTTCCAAGACGCGGGGATTCCCCGGTTTTTTCTGGCCGACCTCGAGCGCGCGGCTGCTTCGAAGCGTTTTGGTGTTTCCAATTACGTATGGGCCATCTTTTTTCGCCCACATTTTCGAGTTGCATTAGCGCATAATTGTGTAGTACTTACAGGAGTTATTGTGCGGGATAAGAAGTTTCTACGATTTTCGCTTACTTACGTGTGCACAAGAGATATCGTTACCGTGTAATTTCAGTCATGTAAAAATCGCATCTAGATTAATTGGACATTTTTACTGGATATATATACCTTTACGCGTTCGTGTCTGAGTCATTTACATGGCCCTGAGTGCTAAAGAAAATGCATATTTGCCAGTGATGAAATGCATACCAATAAGATAAATGTAAGTGCTCAACGCAGAAAGTGGGCATTTAGATGTATATTTTTTTCTCCGTCGAATAATGACAAAAGGACTCTTCGTTTGCGAGACAAAAGACAAAACGAGGCGCGACAATGAGACATCGTTAACACACCGATGCAATCAGTTATGTCAAACCTAACGAGAGAGAAAAACGGAAAGTACACACGGCGCAGATGCACGTGTCGAAATCCATCGCGTCGTTCCGGTATTGGGTATAATTTCGTTTGACGACTCGTCCGATCGACGCCTTTGAATATCCGACCTTTTTTTTTTATTGCCCAAGAATTCACCGTGAAACACGTACACTTAGAATTAGAGATTATTTCATTCTAGTAGGTCATTCGGACTCGACTGGCTTGGTTGCCACATTCATCGATTATTATTACCCAATGCGTATTGATTGAAATTTCCAATAAAACCGGAGTTGCTACACATATCGATGGTTAACAAAAAAATTATTACACGTCTTGTTTATTGCTTCGAAGCCAATGGCTCGCGTGTGCAACTTGCTACGGATTATTTAAGAATGCAGTGATTCATAAAGGATTTTGTGCATGTATACGCAAAGTTTTTTTTTTCTTTTCTTTCCATCTCATTCGAATGGAAATTTATTCCTCCGACAGTCATAACGTGAAAAATCTCCAGAGTTCGATATTGCCCAATTCCGTACAGCTGAGCTAGTCGAGTGATTAAGTTACACACTTGCGTTATTCAAGGCTCCCTCGACTACCGGCCGTGCCATTCAATTAAATGAGATTTCACCTGTGACGGATTCGAATTTGAATGTTTTCCACTTTACTGCATCGTGGAAACTGATTTGTGTTTCATTTCACAAACGCGCCGAGACATAGGTGTGTGTTCGTAATGAAGCCGTACAAAAAGCTTTATTGAGTGAAAATCATAAATTTTCCGATTATATGAATCACACACTTTTATACTACGGCAGCCATACGGCGGAGAGACAGACATTTTAAGTTACGTAAATGGAAACCCATAATGCAATGCAGATTAGTCGGTGAATTTCGAAAGAACATCAGAATAACCCTTTGTACTGTCTCTCGCTTGTGATAAAAATACGTAGAGTCCATCGGTCCAACGAACCTAACATTTTTACATAAATTGATAACATCCTTCAATCAGACAAAGGACACGATAAAACTTTAACCCCCCGAAAAAAAATTTGTACGTATGATGTATAGGATTCATCTCCATACCTGACGCATTCTCGAAAACGTTTCATTTCAAAATAATAAGCTCAGCCTATACGAAAGCTCTCCCACCGCCCCATTGTTTGTATAACCCTGAACCGAATATTTGGCTGCATTAGCATGATTTCCCGTATACTTGTATATAATTATGTACACTCGAGGCAGCAGCAACATCTCGGCGCTCGTTAATGTGAGGTACGAGGACTCGCCCACGTTGCCTCTCTTTTTTTTTCCTGAATCCATACTTTTGTATATTATATGCGTGTCAACTTGAGACACGTCGTGGACGTGTAATATTGTTACGCGATCGCTGCGGCCGCTCTTACGTGTCGCTATGGTGACACTAACGGTTACGTTTCTTCCACTTATACTTCCACCTTTTTTTTTTCTCGTTATCTTTGCCCTCAATTATTAAGGTTGATTTTTATGCGTCGATTACTTTGCAGCAGTTTTTGTGACAAACAAAAAAGTGAATTAGGTTTCGTAGAGTTTATTGATTCTGAAGATGGTATTTTTACTGTGCAATGGCAATTTACGGAAGACAAGGCCAATTGTTTTGGAATCTTTTTATATTTTTTATAGGTACACGTTTGATGCTTTTTCGTATTTTTTTTCTGATAACTACAACACAACACTTCCAGATTAATTTTTTTGTTTGCAGTGCATACGAATCAATTAAATCTTTCATTAGATGGAGAACTATAAGCATTGAAAAAAAACTGCCAAACTCTTAATCGTCTTCAAATTACTTATAAAGTATAGTCATCCATCAAAAAAGGCACGTAAATACTGCAACAACGTATTTATAACAGCATCAATCCTCGCATTGTCTCAAAAAAGAATTTTACACGAATAAATCGCGAATATGAAAGTTCAAGTGCAACACCTTACAAAATCCTCCTCCTCCTGCTCTTTGCTCTCGACGCACGCGGATTCGGAGCCATGTNAAAAAAAAAAAAAAAAAAAAAAATCGATAAGAAAGGACGAAACAAGCCTTTCGCCGAGTTTACTCAAGACGTGGAATAATCATCGAAAGGAGCAGCAGAGCATACCCGGCTAATTACTAAATTACGCCGTGGTGAAAGTGTCATTAACGCGCCCTTCGCGTGAATTCTACAAGATCGATGGTCATCGATAAGCTGCATTCCCTTTTCGATTAATGGAATGCGCTTCCGCAAAGAGAAACTTTTTTTTTCTCCTCGAAGGTGCTCTGGTTCAGATGGTGCGATCCTGTGAGAAGGGACGGTTTGTTGATCGAAATATACCGAATGTTTGACATTCACGAGGTATCTGGTTTATTGATGAAAAGGATCAGGATACACCTAATAGTCAATGGAAAATTCATTAACAATGAGTTGAGACTTTGGATCGACACTCGCTCGAACAAATAGTAATCTTGATTGAAAATTTTGTCGAACAATCTAAACAAGCTTTAAACTATAGAAGAAGAAAAAAAAAGTTTCCATCAAATAGGAAAAAGAGATTGCTTTCGCTAAAGTCACCTCTCACCGCTATTACACACGTACCCTATGTATACAACATGAAAGTACACGCTCGAAAAACCTAAATCAGCTGTCCGTCAGAGAACCAAACGCAGCGCGAACACAAGACACATATATACTGTTTATACATACCTGTATATAAAATATAACATTTTGTACGTACATGATAATGTATAAAACTTTGTACCGTTAGAGAAGATCCTTGGAGGTGTGTTTCTCTACACTAATACTCCAATATACCCCCCGCCGTCCACGTATCCATACAACTATATCCTACACACTGCACAGATTGAGAAAAACTCTCAGATGGTGTATGCTGCTCTCACTGTCACCCCAGCACACGTATACATTTAATCCTTCGAGATATATATATACACACGATGATAATCCTCCTTTTCCTTCCCTTCGATATCGAAGCATTACAATTGAAAGTGGGTCGGCCGGCGACAACATCACCCAACTCTAATTGTTCCGAGCCACACTCGCGCTTTCACGCGCGGAGGCGCGATTTTTCGCCTATACACCTTACCGATCTTGTTTGCTTTTTTCCCGTCGATCGACATAGGTGGGCAATAGTGTACGAACGAAAGTGACAATAACCCAACACGAGAGGAACAAAAGGTCGTTGAAAGGTGGTCATTTCAGGTGGGGTTTCGTTTTTTCTCGCTTGACGGGCTTATCGTTTATCGGCGATCGACAGGGGGGCTATTATGATTCGTTGGCTCGAGCTACAACGGAGGCACGCGCAAAAGATACATTCCCCGTCGTGGTGTTCATCTTCAAACCGGATATCGAAATGGACTCTTATGACCGCCTCGACGACAGACGTCTCCGCGGTTAAATTGCCGCTTCGGAAAAATCCGTCCGATTCTCCGCATAAATCACTCCAATCGTCATACTTGGATTTTCTTGAGCCTGCACGCTCGCAAGAAAACTCTACGCAATGCACGTGCCATTGCCCCATCGTCGATTTGTATACACGCGCCAGCTGAAATCCTCTCCAATAAATTAATTTGCAATCGTATACCTATACGTGATACGGTCCCCGGTGCTCGAATGCTCTTCGGCTCCTCGCGCGAAAACGAAAAGGGAAAACCGAGCAGTGCGCGACAGGCCTCGAGGCTCCGTTTGGCTGATGCGTTCCACTTTGATCGCCGACGACACTATGGGCGGCGATAATGGACTTATAATCGCATCCCGCGGACGTGTGTTTCCGGTATACACACACGCACACATGAGGGGCAATCGCGCGGTTTCGCTCAGCTCCTGTCAGTCGGTAAAAATCGAGCTCGTTCCCCGCGGTAATGGGAGCATCGATAGCCGCGTCCCTGTCGGGAAATAATAACCCAATTACGAGCGAACATCGGTAGAAACTCTTTCGAGGGCGTTTATTAAAAATTAGCTCGTTAAGGAAGAAGAAGAAAGTACGCGCGTGAAGGGGAGTTACGTACATACTTGCGTGGAAAAAAAGGGCCGAGGGGGGGAGGGAGGGGAGGAGGGCCCGAATTAATTCATACACAAACGCGTTCGCGATTACGCTGGTGTCTATCAATAACCCGTGCGATTCGGGCCCGTATGGGCTGCACCGTTATGGCACTTTCCACCTCGGGCTCCACCTTTAGCGTCAATTATCTCGAGGGGTAAGTAAAGTATCGACGCAGCTTTAATTGCGAACGAGTTCACACAAACATCGTACGGAGTGTTTGTAAAATTATCCAAATGAATATGGTATAATGTCGGCATAACTACCGCTCAATGGATTAGAGGATAGGAAGAAGAGGAGAAGAGAAAAAAAAGATGATGATGATGATTCATAAAAGAGATAGTTCCGGACCGCGCGGAATGGTAATGTCGTATTGTTTCTTGATAATGGGGCATTACTCACGAGATTTTCCGATAAAAAGGCCCAAGATGCCCGCGTACTCCCCGTATCTTTCGCGTATCAATCCACTTTCTCTGTGCCAAAAACCTCCCCCGTCTCACACTGTCTATGTATAGGATGTACATTTATAACAGCATGCGAGGAAAAATGTTCTTTATTTTGCATTACGATGTACGGACACACACACACACATCACTCGTACTCGACTTGGGTAAAGCGCCGATTATAATACTCCGCTAAACGCTCAATTTTCTCGCCGAAGCGCTTCTCACATTCTAATAATGCACATACCTACATGTACTACATGCCCAAGCGAATTTTATTGCGTTTTCCTGAATTTCGACTGCTCTATTACACCCGCACGCCAACTTGATTCATTCTTATCGGACTTTTCTCATCCCAATGATAATCAAGCCCATTTGTTATTTGTATTTATGAAGTTGAGAGAGACGGGAAACCCCAACTTTATTTCAATCACAGCAATGAATTGATTTACCTATCTACACACGTCATATTACACATACAAACATGTATGTAGACTTACGGGTTGATCGAATCATACCACCTGTAATGGACATTACACGGACTTTTTAAACGTAAGTTTTCATCGGTAAATCGTAAATTTTGTTCCATCGAGTGTGCTCTAAGCTGTCGGTAGGAAGATTCCAGGGTCCAAGATTCGTAGGATCAATGAGGTGTACTCGATATTTTAATAAATCGAAGAGGCAGTCAAGGTTACTTTCGCAATCGAGATTTTCCTCTTGAGTTTCCAAGTCACTTTGTATGAATTATCGTTATCACGAGCCTTGTTAGGCGCATATTCACCGACGAGCAGTTGAGAAGGACGCTTCATTATACCCCTGCGCGGGCGGGCGAGTTCTAACTTTAGCGGATCGCAACCGCATCACGATTTAGATTCGAAAGAGACGGGGCTTCCCACTTGACCGCCGCGTCGCTACTTTTGAGGCCTGTTTTAAACGACCGCCACCGATGTTGTTGCGAGTACGTAACTATACGGATATTTTTCATTCCTCGCATATCTTCGAGGAGGTGGGGGGAGGTGATCTCTTGGTTGACGACGTCTTTGAGGACGACTGAGCGGTTACCGCGGGTTTTCTTTGGCTTCTTTTTTCCTTTAATGGAATACTTGGGCTTATGTTGTTTTTTTTCCCTTCCATCGGGAATGTGGCGTCTCGATCTGCGCTCTCGTAATACACCGAGTTGTTACCGGGCGAGCTGTTTGCACTTTTTTTGCGAATAGTCGTTGGGGCCCGTATCCCCCCCCGAGTTAAACTTGATCCGAATGAAGCGAAATTTATATCCATCAAATGTAATGCGTTACCTATTTTCGCTGAGTTTTTTTATTTTCCTCTCGTTAGGAATCATTTTGTTCAAACGATAAAATGTCTGTATTATATGAGTAGTGGTAAAAAAAAACAATCTTCCAGCCCAAACGGTTCTGTAATCTATATATATGTTTCTAATGCAATCGTAGTACAAAGAGTCAAGCGCGTTCGAACAATCACCTCCAAAGTTGCAAGCTACTTGCCCTGATCGATTAGCAGGTAATAAATCACTGCGAAAAAAAAGAACTTTGTTAAAAATAATGATTATATTAATCGTGAGAATCGTGCCCATATTCTTCAACAACTGTACGGTTGTTTGCGCTAGTAATCACACCTGCACGCTTATATTTTTGTGAATTTATATGTATGCGTCAAGGTGACACGCAAAGAAAGAAAGAAAAAAAAAAAGGACCGAAATGGCACAGGTATACACGTACAACTGCGAATAAGATCGATCCGAGAAAGGGAGAGAGGAAAGGAAGATCTCGTAATTCGAAACGCCTATCATCTTTAAAAAATAAGACGTCGCCATAAACTACCTGCTCGCCTGTACAGTTACATTGCAAGCACGCCGAGATGACGAAGGAACGGTTACACGCAAATGAGCGGAGGGAAACAGAATATACATACATATATCCCACACGTTCGCGTTGCATACGTGTACATAAACACGTGCATTACGACTTGCACACGCAACACCGGTGGATATTATATGTATATTATGGACGCATATTGCTGATGAGTCACTCGGTCGGATCGAACGGATACCCCTATATGATAACTTTTACCACAACCTCCGCTGGCTGGTTTCCTTTTTTTTTTCTCCCATACTAGCTCCTTTCGCTACGGATCATTGCACGCGTGATAATGGCTCGTTTGGAAGAAATTCCCTGACTCCACCTCGAGTGCGATGTTACATCGGCAAAATCTATATAAGAAAATAATATATGATAAGCAAGCTTATGCTGAGGATAAAAAAAATGAGATAGGCGGCAGTGGCTTCGGGATGGCTTGTTTATCGTACGCATCGAGTATACGGTCATCTGCCTGGTGTAGCTCTGATTATATAGATATAGAGTACGAAGAGTACAGCCAATGCCGCAGGACGGTATTTATCTGGTGATGAACGAAGGCGCAAACAAGACATACTAATGTGAAGCTCTCGAGAGTGATAAGGGCACGCGGTTCGTCTGTACTTAACAGTGTAGGGATGGTACCGATTTGATGGGATGGCACAAGTGAAACACTGTGCTTTTATAATGGAGGTGACAATACAAGTGAATATAAGGAACTGCGATCTCATATGCAGTAACCAACTGTTAACTAAATCATACCTATAAATTAAACTATAACATGATGTACATGGTTGGTTGAGATGGCTCGTAAACAATACAGGGCCAGTGATATAACTGCTGAATTAGAAAAAAAAAATTACATAACTGAAATTGAATACTGATTACTTTCTTTTTACGTTATTGTTACTTTCAGACGTTACCTTATAATATGATATAGTTCACACGCATATTTCAAGGTAGAGGTCCGGAGCTAAGACAACCTCTCTATCATTTCATCACTTTAAACGCATGATATCCATTGATTTTCAACACAGATGTGGGACGTGGATATTTTCGACCGTTTACAGGGTCAATGTTATGATTTTTTACTTTATAGTCTGGCATGGATAGTTAAAAATTAGAAAAAAAAATAGAGCGATACTGAGCTGAACGCTGTTATAGTCGACGATGGTTTTCTAAAAGAAAGATCAAGTTCGAAAACTGCACAAGCTGACCAGGTTTTTTTTTTTTTTTTTTTTTTTTTTCAATACTTTGGAAAAGTTTACGCAAGAAATTCGATGACGCATCGTTGCACAGCCCCCTAATACGCCTACGTGCGCGAATATAGCGTTTGGATTTCCGCCAATCAAGAAAACCTGTTACTCGCCGTTGCGTCGCCGACTGTACACGTGTATCTCTTGGCTTCTCTCTCCTGCGGGGGCAATTACGCTATACTTGTTTTTCGTGTTTTTCTTATGGACACGCGTATCATAGATGCAAGTGGGTCAGCCTCATGTATCATTTCACGAGATTATCGCCACTTTTCTCTTTCTCTCCATCCTCTTTTCTTTTTTTTTGTTTTGCTGTCGGGTGTTCATCATCGCATAAGCTTCTGTTCTCTCTAAGAGACACGTTTAGACTGGATGCGAACGTCCTTCCCCCTCGCGAAGACAGTATCTCAAAGTAAAAAACTTCAAACCGCAGCAGTAAAACGCGCACTCGTCCGTACGTTACAGTAGCACGAGGAACCCAAAAATCGGGCAAAAAGGCTCGAAGGCCATTATCCCAATGCCCATACAATCGGAACTTGAAAGGTAGCTTGGAAAAGTCTTCTAGAAAAAAAACTCCGCACGAGGGCGACCTTCAGTGAAAAGTGTGCCGTAAAACTCGGGCAAGACGCAACACACCCTCCAAGTCCTAACGACAGCTATTTTCATGGGAGTATATAGCTACCAACAATGGACGAGACACCGACAAAGGAGACCGTATACTTTGACCCTGCACCCTGTGCATGCGTAACAGCTAAAAGTAACGAGCCAATGCTCCGCACCGATTATCGCTTGGTTCAACGTTTTGCTGCATTTTTTTTTTTTTTTTTTTTTTTTTTTTTTAGAAAAGGAAAGCAACAAATGCGTGAGCTTCAACTGCTAAACAGCTTGTAGAAACCCTATAGGTGATGGTACATTGTTTAATGTTTCGTCCTTTGCATTTACACATATAGACGCGATAGATGCTGGATATATTCTGCATTTAACTTCTTTGCACGGACTGTCATTTGGTAATACAACAAAAATACATTTCAGGCGCCGTAAAACTTAATTGCACGAGCAAAACAGTCTCCAGGAACAGTGGCAAGTTGAAAAATCCATCCAGTAGTTACAAAATCACGTCACGATATTCGATTAGCTCGTTGAAAATAAAAGAAAAATTAAGGGACTCATTACCGATGATCCATCGATCGTTGCATCACACCGCGTGTAGATAATATCTACGTATACACCTACCCTTTACCCGAAGCACCTCCCCGGCAACAACGACCAATCAACCTGCCAAATAGCAATCAAACCTCCAGACTGAAAGGCTAAAAATCGTTTCCAAAAGATCGAATGAAAGAAAGAAAAAAAAAAAGGGAAAATCGGTATGCTCTTACCGATCTCCAGCACGTGCACACACTCCCGCGCGAATCGATTGCAAGGTTCGACAATAAAACTCTCTTTCTATAACAATAAAATCTCCCTGCATTGCACGACGAGTGTGTGTATTATGATTGCGGGGATCGAAATTAACGCTCGCACACCCGATCACGATGTAAATACCGGTTTGGCGCTCCTCCCCCTCCCACCGCTCGTGCGGGTGTAAGTGTACACGTGTTTCGCCCGATGGGGAATTGCGTGACTCGGAGGCGAGCCTATACACGTATAGGCAGAGATGAGGCCCGGTCGTACCTATTTTTCTTTTCGCTCACGCGGTTCGAAAAAAGAGACCGCCGAGGTGAAAGTGAAGCGAAAAATCGTGCACTCGCTTTTCTTTTCAACTCCACGGGGTTGTCAATGATTTCGCGATTTTTTGCGCTCTGTTCCGAAAGTGCAGCGCATAAATCAGCTGTAATTGTGCGAGTACCGCGGATGATGAATAAACAAAAAAAAACAAAAACAAAAAAACAAAAAAAATTATGAAATAAAAGGCACGGAAAAAAGCAGAGATTCTTTATTGGACTAGCTTATCGCATCTCGCTCGGATAAACTCAATTAAACCGAATGCCAGCTGGTGCGATAAATAACGCAGAGTCGCGAAAGGAACACTATATATACACGGGAGATAAGAAGCCCCGGCTGATTTGTCGAAGGAAGATAATAGACTTTGCAAAAAAAGATAGAGGTAGCGGTGGCAATTAAATTTAAATCGAAGATCGCGATGTGCGTGTCGGGGTATATATGTACAGGGAGGGGAGGTGCTTTCGAGGTGTCTCACGTTTTACGCCCGTGAAATTAAGTGCGTCACCGTGAGTTTGATGCTCCTGCGATGGATTAAATATTTTCCGAGAAGATTACAGGAGGAAGATGCGAGGACCGGCATTTTCGGGTTATTTATCGCGTTGCTCCAGTTTTCGGAGCGGTGCCGGTGCGCTCGCCGGATTTGCGTAATTGTGCGATAAATTGTTTTTTCGCTGATTGCGACTCTTCCCTTTGACGTGCAATTAATAAAATCGTGGCAGGACAGCGTCAGGTTTCTCCTGGGGTTCATTACACGCGCGGGACATCACGGATGCGGGGAGAGTTGACCATCGTCGTATCCATGGAACGTGTGTGACCGATTTTCGCCGATTTTTTTTTCAGGTTAAGGGGAACCGCTGATTGATTCCGGTGATTCTTTCGAATTTATTTTTAATAAGGAAACTGATTCGCCATCGATCTCTGAGCGTCGCCTGATTTTTTTCTCTTTCCCTTGCTGACCACTTGTTAGCAAAAAAATTGAAAAATTTACAGCTTTCAATGGCGGAATTTAGGTTCACCATCTTTTTACTGATGCTTGAATTAACCTTCTGTTTTCATTACTTGCAAACGAAAATTCAATAAGAGTCTGTAATCAGTCACATGTTTTATATTAATTTATGTACATCTATTGGATTTTCATAAATTCTCACTGTAACAAATGATTTGCATTTTTGTTTCAGGTACGTATTAAATCTACTGTAGGGTTGATTTGCGGGTAACGTAAGTTTGCAAAAGTGTCATCGTAAGAAGTAAGTAAACAGAGTGATTTGCCTTAATTTTCTCGCAGAAGTAAAAGTAATAAAAATACAACAATTTCCACCTCTCTCCCCAACCCCGAAACAAAGCAGTAAAATCACAAGCTTCGGAGTCACGTGGATTGAGAATGACATAAACGGGCTCGTTACGTTATCGAGCGGAACAAAAATCGGCTGGACAAATTGCGAGAGAGCACTCAACAAACAGGTTAGCCACGCAAAATTCTCCGACCGCGTCGAAAAAGGCAGACCGATAGTCCGAGCGCGTGTATTAATAACTTTCGACCGTATACACTCGATAAAACGCGTGTATCGGCCGCAAAGTATGCGCGTGTACAGCGGCGCGATCGATTAATCGTTATCTGGACGAGCATAAACTTTAAAAGCTCGGAAGTCAAAAGCGTATGCGCGTATTATCGGCCACCGCGAAGAGTCATGTATAGAAATGTACATTATACACCCGAAGATGAGAAGAAGGAAGACCAGTTTTCCTTCGACGATTTATCAAGTGCGTCTTGTGAGCTTTCCCCTATATATGCTTTCGTTTTCTCATAGATGGCTCTCTTATTCGCGAATTTTTTATTATTTTTAACTTGTATTTCTTTTTTCTTTTTTGCGGCGTGGACAAATTAGCGGGTGAAAATACAATTATTTTTTTATGCTGCAAAGAAAAAATAGAATTGATTGATTGAGTAGAAGTACGTATGATTGCTTTATTATCTGTTGTTTAATTACTTGTGTTTGAGGTAAGTACAATAAACCTGAGATACACTTGTTTTCCCTAACGATTTGGCCTCGACAGTTTTTCCCAACCGAAAGTAAACTACGATAAATAACTCGATCCCGGACTAAATTTTACCAACAATATATATATAACGTATCGACACTTGGCTCGCGCGTTTGCAATCGGCTCGAACACGTATGTACGGCCCATCTGGTATATTGCTGCTGTGCGTTTTTGCAGGCGCACGATGCAAATAAGTAATGGGCGCAATTTGAATTTCTAATTATTCAATCGCTGCGTTTGCGGTTTCGCTTATTTCGCCGGACAACGCGAAAATAAGGAAAAGTTTGTCTCCCAAACAGGAGTGATTAATTGCCCTACAAGTATACTGAAGATAATTTATGCCATTTGGCTCTTTGAAGCGAAGATCCGCGCTTTTACTTTGCCATCTTTCAAAAGAATATCCCGACGCGGAGCCGATTCGCAAGCGCCTTGCACTACTGATAATTGAGCAACCACAAGTGCCGCAATTGGTTATTTGGAAGAGAGAGAGAGACAGAGAGAGAAAAAATTTGTGCACAAACGCTGCACTTGACAATTCGATAAAAAGTGTATTTATAGGGGGAAAAAATTTTGTTACCTCGCTGGTTGATTTAGCTGAGTCAGTAGAGTAAGAGCTGAGAATCATGCAACCTTTACTAGTCATCCCGTACAAGATGCGTTCTCTTAACTCATTGAAAATTAAATCAAAATTATTACTCAAAGGATGGTAATAATTACCGATACGGTTGAAGTGAGATTAAACCAATAATAAAAAAGGTAACAACTGGTCGTTTACCGAAAAGAATTCGACGAAATTTCCAACATTTTTTTTTCTTTTCTTTTTAATGATTGCACATTAAAAATGTACGGGTGGAAAAAAGAAAAAAAAAAAAAAAAGATATTTGGTTTGATTACTGTGACTTGCGTTCATTAGCCTACATGCTCATCCCCATGGCCACAATGCACAGTAATCAATTTCCATTTCGTTACGCAAAAAATGAAAGAAAAAAAAAAAAAGGTACACGACGCGCGTTTGATAAGATCGGAGGTGAAAGACGTAAAAAGAAAATGCCAAGCAGCGCACGAGCGACACACATGAGTTCTCGAAAAGAGGAAAAGTGAGATCCAGACGTTCCGGCGCTGCCACGAGGGAAGTAGGTATAGAAATCAAGGTGGCGAAGCGCGGCGCGCCAGAGAGTGTGGGATAATATTCGCCGAGGGACTCGAGCTCGCGGGATTGCCTCCGATTATCTAACCGTGTGCTGCTGACCCATTTCAGCCGGCTGTACTTGTTTGTGCTCGCGCGAGAGCCGGCTTTTTCTATCTCGCGGGTCCCCCCGATGGTGCACCACCGGAGAGTGAAAGAGAGACTCGACTTTCTTGAGAAAAAGGGGACCTTTCTGCCCCCCCCCCTCCTGCACCACCTCTACCTCTTTCGTGGCTTATTAGGTGCGAGAGAGTTATGTCGCCCATGTAACCGGCTGGTTGGCTGACGTTTCAATTTTGACGCGTTGGACGTGAATTTTTTTACCCACCAATGTCATGACTGACATCGGATTGGTCAACTCGTTCAATGGATGTGTATACTTAGTGGATCGGCGAAGGTCCTCGATTCGGTACACGTAAATAGTAGCACTATTAATGAAAAAAATATGAAACGAATTGATGACGCAGCTGTTCCTTATCATATCACTTTTTTTTTCTTTGAAAGTACAAAATCTTATTTAATTCCTGTGCTAAATAATTATTCGATCATACCTTTATTTGGGTTGTTTATGTTGTTGAAGAAGCCATTTTCGATCTCCGATTTCTTTGTTCTCCTTTTCAGATAAAACATTTGTCTCCAACGTTTTTAATTTACACGCTTTAAAGGCAATATAAGTTCAGCAAAAAATCAGTAGAATTGGCCAGGAAGAAAAAAAGATATTTTTTTATTCAAGCTCGCCTCAAACCTACTGTGCTAATCACGATTAGATGCTCTCAACTACAGTTCATCTGCATCGGAGCTTTAAATGCTGGTGCTTGAATTAGCTGCAAAAGAATACGTGGGACCCAACATCGAGACTCGGGGTGTATCGCAACGCATGTATACTTTTATAATAAGTACCGATACATCAGTATACCCCGTCGTCTTGGCGCCCCTGTCCCTTTGTCCGCTCATATTCCGTCCAAGTTCAGCGAGTCACTTGTATTTATATACACACTGCGCGTGCGAAATGAATAGGTACACGCGTGCGACTATCTTTTTTTTTTTTTTTTGTCTTTCAACAAACAAGCACCGCCTGCACTTGTGTGTACAGTGTATCTCATATCAGGCGCGCGTGTCGATTTTTCGGTGCCTTTCAATTTTCCGTTTGCGACACGAGGAATCGGATGTTGCGTAACTAATGCGCGCGACCGCCCAGTACGCGTTGTGTGTTTATACATGCACACTATATATAAACATCTCTTTTGTGCGAGGACCTTTGGAGGTATGGGTATTATCGGGGTCGATCGATCGGCACACGCGATGCATTGTCTGTCTCTCGGTCTTGCTTTTTTTTTTTTTTTTTTTTTTTTTTTTTTTTTTTCCTCTTGAACACCGTTTCGTTTTGTCTTGTTTCGAGGATTGCTCAATTTTCCCCTCCATGGGTGCTCGTATCCTTGCAAATTCTTTTGAGGTGCCTTATTTGCCAAGTCTTTGGGGTTGTGTGTATATGTCTGCCTTGGAAAGAAGGAGAGCTCGATTGATTTATTTCTCGATGCCCGCGCAGAGTCTTCCGGCTTCTTTACCCTCCCCCCCCCCCATCGTGTACCCTCTCGATTTTCTTTGTTGTGCCACATCGTGTGTGTGTATCGGCATTAACGCGATCTCGTTTGGTGCTATTAGAATGATGTTTGCGGATTATATGGGTGATGGCTTTTTTTTTTTCAAAACAACCCTTCGTTAAAACGCTTCGGGGTGGTTATGCAAGAGGTTTAGTTTGTGAGAAAGCACAGTTATTTCGTTCGCAGAGAGTCTGAGAAGAAGAATTTCGTGTGCCAAGAATTACGTTTCATCCATCATTTTTTCATCCCAATTGCTCTTTGAGTAAAAAAAAAAAAAAAAAGAAAAAATAGTTGGTACTCGGTGAGTGATTTTATCATCGTTGATTCGCAATTTCAATATACAATTTTCAAAGGGTACATATAACTCATACGCTTGTGCAAAACCAACTTTTGGTAGACAATAAAGGCTCGAATGACCTTAAGCTTTCATGACGCTCGTCTTATCTAACAAAAACGTGTGCATGGAATTCTAAACCATCTCTTCCAATGGCATTGCAGGAGTTATTAACTTTGACGGAAAAAAAGGCGGGGAATGAAAAAATAATCAATTGTCTTACGAGTGCAAAAACAAAAATTACCACCATCGCTGAGACGTTTTGGGAGTTTAGTCTTTTACAATCTACTTTGCCTTTTATTCTTGGTTTTAGAAAAAATCCAATGTATAACTGGGGTATAAAAAAATGTCGCTTTATCAAAAGAATTCGCTCGCCCAGTGGTAATAATCGCTAATGTGAAACTATGCCAACTTGCAGTATCTCGCAAAAGGCCCCAGTCGCTAATCGTTGCAGCAAACCCCGAAAAATCTAATCAACAGAGGTAACCAAGCAACGCGTGTTAGTTTGATCCCAGGGGGAAACAAAAATTACGCCATAAGCCCTCGTTCTCCCGAAAAAAGGCCAACGGTAGCCTCGAAAAACGTGACTCTCATAATGTACACTCAATCAGCCCCACGAATTTACGAGCCTCGTAATTTTCGTGCTCGAATCATACTCGCTCGCACGCGAGAACACAAAGCCTGTCGCGGGGGCATTTTTTAACGCACCTCCGCGCATATATGGTTCGTGTCGATATGAAAATTCTGCGCATGGATTTATGCGTGCCCCCTCCCAAAAAAAACCAAAAAAAAAAAAAAAAAAAAAAAAAAAATGGTATGTGCACACAGAGATAAGATTTGCATCGACGCGCGCGTGTGTAGCTCTCGCAAAAAGAACATAATTCATTAGATGACGGTGTGATATTTCAGAGCGCGTGTCTCACCACGGGCCGCAGCGGCGCGTGAAGAATGGATTGGCCGCGCGCGCGCGCGCTTTGATGTGCGGGGCGCGAGGGTGTGACTTATTGCTTTCGCCAATTGGAATTCGTATACGTGTCGATTTCTCGATTGAGGGCCTTTATTTTCTGCTTCTTTCCCCCCCCCCTCTTCCGGCTCAAAGAGAATCATCTGAAAGTTATAAATGGCCATTGTACTTGCACACTTTGTCGGTTGTACTTCACGAGCACAGCAAGCACCGATACCCTACTTTTAGCTTGCGTTTTTCATCCTGTTTCTCCCAATCGAAAATCAATTGTTTACCAGCGTTTTTCCGGAAGCAACGAGCTGCGCTTGGCCAACAATCGCCCGTAAAACCATACGAATCCTTAAAACATCGCGCCTTACTTGTTTTAATCCCCTTGTTGTGTGTAATTTACCAACGTCTCACGAGCTGCAAAAAGCACTCCAAGCCTCGAAGGAGAGGTCTTCTCCATAGAGATCTAAATCAAAGCGAGGAAGGAAAAAACACGCGTGCTCCCTCATTTTCAACCTCCCGCAGAAAAGCACCACCGGGGAGGCAAACGCGGGGAGTATACGGCATGAGGTAGCTAGGAGGTATAAATTTTCACCCACAGGAATTGGTGTACTTATACATCTTACCTACCGGAGCCATATCGCGCGTGAGTCATATCTATGTACGCGCATAAACACATACTGCGTATACGTTATATTACGCGGCAGTGTATCATATACTCCTACTGGCTCTAGCCTACTGAGAGCATAACTAGCGGTCGCTCTCCTTTTGAGCCTGGGAGTCTGTGATTGCTTGCCATATCTTACGTCTTCTCAAGGCCTAACAGATCTGATGATCGCACGTATTTTTCGCCTGTGGACCCATCTTCTCACTCCGCAACGTGATTGCTGTCTCTCACCCAATACCTGATCAATTGCCGCTCTTCAGCATCCAAACACCGATTTTCTCAGTACCCTTGATCGACGAAGCCGTTAAGTTGCGTAGTGAGTGCGACTATTTTGTTTCTGTACATTACCTAATCGGACTATCCGGCTTACACCAGTTGTCACTGGGTCTTTTGAGAGCGAGTTTTTGATTACCCCAATAGCCAAACTCAAAGATATGAAATCACCATCAGATACCCGCCTCATCTCAAAACTTTCTGAGCTCTCATAAGTCTCTGAACGCCTTGCTCACGCTCAATTATATGCATACCTGGAAGAAAATCAACTGTTAGATCCACGGCAGGCGGGTTTTAGAAGGGGCCATAGTACTCAAACAGCTATGCTTCGAATTATAGATGACGTGAGGTTGGCGATTGACAATCATAAAGTGACAATTCTTGTCCTGTTTGACTATAGCAAGGCCTTTGACAGGATACCTCATGCTTGCTTGCTTGAAAAGCTACGTGACCTAAACTGCAGTGACTCTGCACTGAATTGGTTCTTCAGTTACCTGCATGGTCGCAGACAAGCAGTCAAAGGTGATGCAGAGGTCATGTCTGACTGGCGTTCCTCATTCACCGACGTTCCTCAAGGCAGTGTGCTTGGTCCTTTGCTTTTTCTCACGTATGTGAACGATTTTTCACGAATTCTAAAACACTGCGCCGATATGTCATATGCTGATGACACCCAACTGTACCTCTCATGTTATCCTGAGGATATCCACCAGGTAGCTGAACATGTGAGCAGGGACTCTCAGGCACTGGCTGATTGTGCAATTGAAAATGGGTTGGAACCTAACCACTTGAAAATGTCTGCTTTGCTTCTTGGTAGTGCGGCAAACATTACCTTATATACATGACTGAGGTCAAGGATCTTGGATTGTGGTTGAACTCTAAGTTGGGCTGGGAGCGGCATGCTCGGCACATCTCTGCTAATGTCTTCCGCTCACTTTATACAATCAAACATTGTAAACACGCCCTATCTTCCTCATTGAGGAAGCAGCTTATCGAGAGTCTTATTTTTCTTTTGTTTGATTATATGTCAGTCGCCTACCACGGCATTACTGCAACCTCAAGTCTTCAATTGCACAGAGCCCTAAACGGATGTGTCCGCTTCGTCCGTGGGAATATTGGCTGGCAATCTAGAGTTACCCCTTATCGTATTCAGTTAAACTGGCTTTCCGTTTCTCACCACCGTGATTATTTTCTGGGCATCCAGTCATACTCGGTACTGGCTCATGAACGACCACACTATATTTGGTCCCTATATCAGTTAACTTCTAATTATACAGATCTTAGAAGGTCCACTCGCTTTCCCACTGGTCATCTCATTATACCTTACTCTAAAACTGAATGCGTGAGACGATCCTTCTCTGTTCAATCACCTATATTAATAAATAAACTGCACCAAAATGTATTTCAACCAACTAAAATCGACAACTTTAAAACTTTCCTATTGGGATACTGAATACCGGATTCCTGCCTAGATTATACAAACTACTAATTCTTATCTTTGAATGAAATTGTTTAATTAATTTTTCTCTTTTGTTCTTTTTTTTTAAACACAAATTGTTAACTCAAATGTATCCACATTTTTTATGTATTTACCTATTCAATTGCGTACTAACTTATATTAACTAATTGTTTATATTTTATTTTAATACATACATTGTAATAATCCCTCGACGCCATACGTGGTTGTACCCTCTGGCTGAAATAAAGACTTATACTATACTATACCATACTCTCGTGGGTTGTTGTACTCTCTACCTCTGCTGCTGCTGCCGTTATTATACGGGGGGAGGGGGAATGACTAGGCCTTTTCCTAGAACGCTCTGGTATGCTAATTGCGGGCTCGTACGTGCTAGATGCGTTTTGGTACACGCGGTAGTGTACATATCTATAAGTGTGTGTGTACGTATATGGATGAGATTTGATAGATACGAAAATGAGATAGAGGGACTCTGGGTGGTTGGTGTCAAGCTCACGTGCATGTACATTGTGTGTGTGTACTCGAGGGAGTATAAAGTGAGTGTCGGTCTCTGTATTCTTTTAATCGGATGACTAGAGCCTGCGTTGTTACTCTCGCGGATCTGGGTGTCTGGTTACCATCACGGGCCCACCTTTTGTTACACTCAAACTTGGAATGGTATATACCCTTTTTTTCGCCTCATCGTACAAAGGGGATGTTTTTCCTTCGTTGAAATTTTTCTTTTTAAAATAGCCATGCTAAAAAATCCTATCTTCAAAAATTTCACTCACGTGATGAAGAATTTCTAACGTTTGTAACGTTTGTATGACTCATGCGGAAGAGACCAATTTGCAAGTAGTTTAACCTTATTGAATTATTAGTAACTTAATTTTTTTTTTTTTTTTTTTTTCATTTCTTGGAGTGACCGATTTTTGTTGTAAAATACGAAGCAACTAACTAATCATGCAACATATTTGGGTACGAGACGAATAAAAATACTCTATACCAATTGAAGTAGCCAGTGATCTTCTTTTCCTTGGGTATCGCACACAAGAGTGCATATAATAACGCCACATTCCTTGGATCCCCGCTCGTCGTCGCGCACGTATAATCTGCTTCTTCTCCCCTTCGGCAACTGATAATGGCTCGCGAAGCGTAACATCTGTAAGGACATTTTTCGCGCGCCCAAGCACACAGCAGCCGAGATTCCGAGGTGCGCGTTAATTGGGACGGGAAAACGGCTTCTCCCATATACTCGGATTATGCCCCGATTGGCTTATCGAGTCCAGCTCTCGCCTGCACCTACTCTGCACTTTATTGTATTTTAATAGGCCGGCTTCGATTTTTTTTTTCTTGATCAAACAGATGGATTTTTTTTTTTTTTTTTTTTAACAGAGATCCCTCGTCGGTTCGCTTTTCAAGCTGGAGTTGGATGATAAAGCCGTAGAGCGTCGTAAAAGAGGAGGGACCTTTGCTTTCGAAACCTAACACTTTGAGGAGCTCTACTTTACGATACCGCAAACTGTAGTGTTAATAAATATTACTAAAAGGCCCGCCTAATGCGTTGGACAATCAAGTATGATTATTTCCGTGGACTTATCTTTTTTTTCAAATGTGCTGTTACATGGTAGATGGAAAGAAAGTAGCTGCGTGGCTCTTGTCGGTGATGCAGGGGACTTTCTTTGTCGGGTTGTACGACGTATTAATCATTGGTATGGTATCTTGAGTTGAAATAATGAGTGAAAAAGTACGAGGGACAAAGTAACAGTTTTCATTACATGATATGTGCGATCATTGAATGAAAATAGCTCGATAAAAAGCAAAAGCTTCAAGTCTCATAATGGCTTTGCGGCAATTTTCTCAGCTGGACCGCTTGTGCGGGTGAATCCAGCAGTGATAAAAAGTTTCGGCTTTGTCATTCCTCGCAGTCACGTTTACGCAAAAAGAAATATTTTCTGACGATTTTTTTTTTTTTTTTTGAAAACGAACAAGTTGATTTATTTGCGTCTCGCATACAAGCGCCACGTGACTTGGACACACAGTTGCACTTGCAGACGTTATTCAGCAGCTGTAACAAGATAACTAGACTGTGTATTTATCGAGAAGGAAAAAAAAAAGGTTTAATTGGAAGACATAATAACCGTGCAATGAATTGATAACAGCTCACGGAAAAAGCAATCGACAAGCGATTGTGTACTGATAATTCGCCGAGTGAGCGAAACAAAAAAATATGTATACATGACTGTGTCCGCGCGGTAGCTTATAAATCAATTAATCGGTAGCGCGCAACTGGACGTTTCTATTAGGCGCGAGAGTAGAATTTTAATTACACATTTCATGCCCAGGTGCTATGTGGTTGCATAATTGACCTTATCTAGTTCGAGGAATGAGAGTGGAAAAAAAGATCGATATTTGCACTTGTGAGCTCGAACGCGAGTATCGTATATGGCCGGGGAATTTCAATAAATTTCATATACTTTTTTTGTAATCGGCAGCCAAGCTGTGCTCGAAAGAAACATAGGCCCAATACACTGTCACGCATGTGTTAACAAACAAATTTGGTTGCTTCTTTTTGTCATCTTAAATCCTCCATGGGGATGATTCATGCGTATACTTTGTTCGTACGGGATGGATTTTATCTGGCTGTTTGTTTTTTTTTTTTTTTTCGAGCCGTAGGATGGTAATGGTTGGCCTTTTTCTTTTTTTAAAAACGTGCATCTCCTTTGCTAATGGATGATTATGAATTCTTTGCGACGAAGGAGGTGGGGGAGGGAGTGCGGGGAAGGTTCGCTGGCACGTAGGAAGGGGGAATTTTAATTAGAAATTTAGCTGATTTATAATATAACACCGAGGCAGCTCTCGTAATTAATTAAGGGTTGTATTTTGAGTGCCTTTCGTTTTTACTAAAAAAAAAAAAAAAAAAAAAAAAAAAAAAACATTCGCGTGGTTAATAAATTTTATGGTCTCTCGACAGGTTGTAGTGTCAATTAAACTCAATGAACGAACCGCGACCTGTGATTCAATTTTTAGCTCATCCAAACATAGGAAGTCATTGTGGAAAAATAAAAAGATAGCTTTCGAGTATAGTGTCCTTGACATGTACTACATACGTCTTTACTGTATAACAGCATCACCCACATTTATATCCTCGTATTATTATTATTGTGCGGACAAGCCAACGCGTTCATCCATCCCACGTCGATCTGAAATTCGGCCGCGATCGAAACACGCATACCTACACACACTTACATATGTCGAAAAAAAAAAAAAAAAAAAAAAAAAAAACGGATAAGGAAGGCACTTTCGTCTTCGGAACCTTTTATACTCAAGCGGCGACGTTCTCCTTTTCGGGACGTGTCGTCGGTGCTCCAAAAGTAGCTTTTTCTCCCTGGCCTTGGCTCTTTTTGGCACTTTGTGGCCTTGGAATTCCCCGCGTCTATTTTCTCTCATTTTAATGTTTTTTTTTTTTATTGTCCCAAACGAGTTTTGTAGAAATTTACTCCCCCCCCCCCTGTCGGGGCTTTGTTCATTGCAATTTCGTTCATTTTTCTCGGGTATCAAACCACCACGCGCCGCTTTCTCGACTTTTTTAATGAAATTTCTTCCTCCACCTTTTCCACACTTCCGTACGCGCCATCGGTCATCGCGTCCCTTTGCACAACCGCGCCAGCTATTCCAAAAATTTCACGCTCCGTCAGGTGAACCTTTGCCAAGGATGCATGAAAAAAAAATAAAAAAATAAAAAGGAACCTCGTCCCATTTCCACTAGCGCGTCTTGCCCGTACAATAAAGGGGTATCGGTTTACCAATCGCGTGTACACAAAAGAGGGACAGACACAATCGCGGTATCGATTACATAAAGCGAAATCCACGGAATCAGAAAGCTCACTTGGCCACACTTCTCGGCAGGCCTCTGGAACCTAATCCATCATTGTGCGACCAAGAACCCTCCCTTCCTCTCTCTCTCTCTCTCTCTCTCAGCAACGTCGCGCACCTATATTTATTTTTTGCTTCCCTCCTCTCCTGGGCGCACTCGATAAATCTCCCCGGCGACGACTAACTTTCGCGACACGTCCGTCTGCTGTGATAATTCCACTCTCTAACGCGCTCCTTTTATACCGCTTTAGCCGGCCTTAGAGTCTCTGCTGGTGTACCATGGTATTAGAGGTACATAATAAATACTGGGCGATGCCACTTTGTTTGCCTATGCGCGTTTGTACAATACAAGGAAAATGTCTATCCATGCGATATATTGTTGTTATTATAACCGCCTCCTCCTCTTTGAAAAAACAGGTAATGGTGTGTAAATATATTTATATATAGAGAGAGAGAGAACAAGAGAGTAGGGGGGGGGGGGGCAGAGAGTATATACGAGTAGTAGCAGCGGCGAGAGAGCTGCCGGTTGCCTGGCACATGCGATGGTGCAGGCGGCGGCAAAGGTGAGGCCTCCCTCGGACCCAAGATCAGATCCGTCGGATCAGTAACTCTTTCCTTGCCGCGGCTGCATCTCCTCCCTCCGATGCTCGCTCGATCGCCGTCTCCGTGTCTTAATACTTCGTTAACGCTCTGGCGCCTCTCTCTCTCTCTGTATTTCTCTATTTCTTTCGCTGTGCGTTCGTGGGTGTATTGTGGTGCTTTTTTGGATTTTGGAAGAAAAAAAAGAAAATTAATTTCTTTTCCTTGTTTTTTTTTTTTTTTTTCTGAGTCAATTCATTTTTTTTCACTGTGATTGTTGTTCTGTTTGTTCGCCAGCTATTAATGGTTGATATACTTGGTACGGCGTTTGAAATGACATGTGGTGTGATATTTTTTTTTTTAACTTTTGGTTTTTCAATGCTGCCGACGTAGTTTCCATTCAGCAGTGTTATCATCATTTATTATTATTTATTAAAAAATTATGATAGTGTAGGTATTGAAATTAACATTTTAATAATTGGTACATCATGTTAATTCCATTCCGAATAATTATAGTTTTATCTACAATTAAAAAAAAAATAAATTAATTAGAGGTCTGTGAGATGAAACTTTTTTTACCGAAGCAACAGTTTTTTTTTTTTTTACAAAATTATCAAATTATAACTGTGCCAAGATGCACAATGAGATTAAAAGAAGGAAACCTTACTTTTATTTCATAAATTTGTAAAAACATATATTATTTTGTAACTTGAAAACTTTCAAAATAGAGCATTACTTTTGAGCTGTCTATAGTATTACATAAGTATTTTATCTTTGCTTCACTCGATGTAATTCGATATCCGAACTCTAGAAGACATCGGCCTATTAGTTGCTTTAATTGATTCTGATATATAACATACGATCCAACGAATCGAAAAAAGTACATGAAAAAATACAGTGCCCACGTTTCCCGACTTGTCATGCAAGAGAACAAAAAAAAATTCGTCTAAATCGTTTTGATCATCATCGGAATTGAAAGAGAAAATTGTTTGATAAGTTACAGATCTGCTTTTTTCCTGACTTCAATATCGCTCTACATCGGCGATCATCACTTTCATTTTCCAAGCCGATTATTAACTACTTAGTACTAAATCGTTTAGCATCGGTTTTGGAAAAATTAGGCCTTGAACGCGCTTTCGAAAGTACAATAAGAAAAGACTCGAGCAAGAGAAATTTAAAAAAAATTTTCATCACATGTAAGACTATTGACAAAGTGATGAGTTACACTGCACGAGCGAAACATCAAGCGATCGATCAAGGTATGCATCAATTGTTTTACATAATTTTGATCAGTATTACGCAATTCTGCTACACTTAAAAAAACAATCACTTCCCTCTCGTCCAAAATCCAAGTCAACGACCAGCTCTATGCAAAAAGCTCCCAGCAGAGCGACGAAAAGTACCTCGCCCCATATATATACATACACACAATCATTACTCAACTCGGACCGATCGTTTCTGTCACTCAAAAAGGAAAAAAAAAAAAAAAATGTTTTCTAGCTGTCACGAATAAATCAATTATCGTCCCAATCGACAAACTCATACATACAGCCGTCCCTCATACGTACAGACAATCACCCGAGTACATAAATACCAATTGGACCGTGTACCCACCAACGATGTACATACACATTAACACGTAGGTACATAATCGTTCATTAAGTAATTCGTTACACAATGTAATAGCTCGCCTATAATAGCCGTGTACTAACTCGCTCGCGGCCCCGATTTCATTTCGCTCTCGCGGTTCACCCGTACGAAGCCATTAAACCCTCCCGTGAAAAAGAGAGCTCTCTTTTCGCCGCTCGCGTAATCCTAATCCCCCGGAGGCTCTCCGATTGCTGCTCTTATACCCCACCCGCTTCCCTCTTGCAGCACCCACGGGTACTCTATGCTCCGTGGAGGAGAAGGGAGGAGGGCGTCGTCACACGAAACCGAAAGTTCCGCTCGCATTTTATACCGTACGGGTGCGTGTACGTGCTGGTGGGGATATCTCAACACGCGATACGTCGTCTAGTGATTTATTTCTAAGCAATTCTTTGTATTGTAAAAAAAAAATAAAAAATAAAATAAATAAATAAATTTGGTATAGTAAAAGGGTTTCATAGGAAAAGAAAATTTGGAGAGGTGGGTGGGTGATTATTGGATATTCGGGCTTATGTAATCCAGTTGTGATTTATAGACGTGTTTATGACTAGATCCGTATTGAAGAGAAGAAAAAAAGTTGCATCGAAGTGGTTACTACGCGGACACACGGCTTTGGGATTCAATTATGTCTCCGGTGTTGGGAAAGAGTCGACGAATCGAGTTGAAACGAAATAATATACTTTTGAAAACGATGTGTCCATCGTGTGACGGCGTGGGTCGGACAGTAGAGGTGTATTTACGTGCTCGTTAAATCGCGGAACTTTCGGTGCTTTGGTCGAGCTTCGACCAGTCCGTCGAAACGTATTGAGTGGCACGAGTGCATAAATTAACGAGGACTGAAATGACGACAAATTTTAAGTGAAAAGCTTCTTTCTACACCTCTAGTGGTAAATTTTTTTTTTTTTTTTTTTTTTTTTTCATTTCAATCTATTACTATGTAGTATGGGTAGTCTTACTTCAACATTTTTGTTTGTTTCTACATCCACTTTTAATTTTTGTGTTTACAAAGATCCTGTAAATTAAATTTCATCCACTTGAACATGAAATTTATAAGTAAACAAAGCTCAAGCAATAAACATTTTTCTATAAAAAAAATCCAGTATGAAAAATAAAATATAATGACAGAGATCAACTCTAATGGGTTAATCCCAAAATTAAATACTTGCATATTTGTATACAAGGGAGAACAAACGTGCATAAGCAAACGCGAAGAAAGGAAAAGATAATTGGAAGAAAGTCCTGCAAATACATGCACGTTGCACCCGAGGAAAAGGCGACAGGGGAATTGATATGAATGAGCGGCAAGTACAATTAAGTGCAACATGTATACGCGATGTACTCGAAATGCGCTGCTAATGAGGGCATTGATGTTGCATTGTGTTGCGGTGTGTATCGCTGACTGTTCTGGACGTTACGCACGTGATTGATGGGTGACTTCGTTAAGCGCGTGGAAAAGTGACGTTGATTTTGTGATTTTTTTTTTCCTTACGTTTGCATTTAGGATATATGAAACTAGAATCTTGTGTGTATAATGTATTATTATGCTTAAAAAAAAAATTTGGGAAAGCGATCGTTGTATGTGACGAGAGTATCCTTTTACCAGGTGTGATATTGCTTTACATACAATGTGAATCTGCCAAAAAATTATTAGTGAGCTGGAAAATGTCACAAAAATACAAAACAACGTAGCTCTACGTTTAATTTTTTAACATTGGAAATCATTAATACTCATGACCCTACAACTATTGTACCCTTCTGTGAAGGAAATTCTTGTAGCAAGGTGGTGTGGTACACCTCATGTATGTTAATGAGAATAAAATTTGTATTCTCTAACAAGAGAAAGAAAGAGAGAAAGAGAGAGAGAGCAATGTATATTTGGTTTTCAAGGTGTAGGATTTCGTGAGAAAAGTTTGGTTTACTTTGCACGCCCGGCGCGCGAGTGCACATGTGTGTGTGTGTGTGGATTAGTCGCCGCTGTGTCTGACCTAGTCCTGGTATTATCTACTTCAAGCATACGAATATTATCAGACGGTCACGTTTGTAGATTGGCTAGAAAATAACTCATGAATATGTCCATTAATTACCAGTTCCTGGATTTATACGTTATAAAACATTTAATTTTTACTCGTTGATAATTTTTTTTTTTTTTCTTTTTTTTCGGCATATCACTTTTTTCAAGCGTGCTTGCAGTCATTACTTTTTGTTTTACATGTAAAAATACAAGAATTCAATTACAATGCATACACGCGTCGAGTTTGTTTTATTGTAAAAACATAGAAAAAGTATAATCGGAAAAACCCTCATAGTCAAGAAGTTGATTAGAAGAAGAAAAAAAATCAAATTAATTATCTGTTTAACCAATTCGTTAAATTTTTTATAGACGTTAAAAAACAGTTAATAATGTTAATGAATAACCTGATGTATTATGTATTGAATGTTTTGAAAGAAAAAACTTGAGTAGTAAAAAGAAAATTTAAAATTATCGAGTTTGAAAAGAGAATGAAATAAGTTCTCAAAGTCCACCTCTTTGCCAAACCAAGGGAGGATCAAACAACAACAAAAAAAGACCACACCGGCACGTATACTCACCGATTGCCCGATAAAACGAGCCAGCAGGAAAGAGAAAAAAAAAAAAAAAAAAAAAGAGGCTGTTAGTACCTACATAAATATACACAGTGCAGTAGAGAGGGAAAGGAGGAGTAGGAAGAGGCCGAGAGAAAGAGGAAAGTAAAGAGGAGTGCACGTACAACACATATACACTTGTATACGTATACGAGAGGCCGCATCCCGCTCTCGATCGCACTTATTCGGGGCCTCGCGCATCAACACTCGATACGTCCGCCCACTTGGGACCTGCTGCACTCGCGTCGCCAGGAAGAGAAAAGAGATGCCACCGATACGCTGCCCCCGGGCTTTGGGGACAAACGTATGTATTATATACCTGGGCGGAGATGCGTGTGGTCGCCACCGATGTCGTATGGTGGTGGGTTATATATACACGTATATATAATATTTCTTTGGTGATGATGATGATGATGCGGGACGCGCACGCGCTTGTACAGCGGCTTTAGCCATTTGTGCCCCGGCGCTCCTATCGGTCGCGCAGCGTTTGGGAACTCGTTTGACACGTTGCAGCTGAGCTATTCATTTTCTTTTTTTTTTCCCCTCAATTAAAACGTGGCAAATGACGCTGAGTCAATGACGAATCTCCTTTTGAGTTTTTTTGAGAAATTCGTGGCCGCGTGTGTGTTCCGCTCGATCAATGTGCCCCGAGTTTACAAAAGTGGAACCGCGTGCGCTCGCGTTGCGATAGTTTTTCGCCGGAGTGCAAAGGAAACGAAAAAACGTTTTTGATGAGATGCCTGCTCGTGATTGCACGGCTGGCGCGCCGAGCCTTGCTCCGTTTCCTCCTGACTGCCTTGAGCGTGAGTTTGTTTTAAACATACATATAAAACGCGTGCGGGTTTGCCGGACTCGCGAAGATATAATTGAAGTTGTCTTGTCTCTCGTAAAGTGTTACAAACGTTTCCATGTACGCAAATGCAAAGTCGATCTCTCGAGGTATACGGCGTTTTTTTTTTTTTTTTTTTTTTTTTTGCTGCCACTGAAAGCCGGCAAAGTTGCAGTGTGTATACATGTGTGTGATGGCTCGAGTAGCGTAGTGGTCATCGTTTCGAGAGTTACGAGTTAATTCGAGGCAATGTGCGTATCTTTGCCATCCGCGGCTGGAGGCCATAGGCAGTGATTTTGAAATTACGAGATGAATATTATATTGTGCTCTCCGTTGTACTCCGATGTGCAGTAAATATTGTTACGGGCTTGAGATGTTCATCTTGCGTTTGGGATTTTTGCGCTCTGGACTGATTTGTGCCGTGGAAATTTCGATCTGTACGAATTTATTGTTCTTTATTGTGCATCAAATATTTTTCTTTTTTTTTGTGACAAACTTATACGTAGCTGCGATAAATTATCCGTGATGAATTTGAACAAATTGTCTAATTCATATGAATTAAAATCAATGCATTAATGAGCACAGGTGGAAAAAAAAATCAAAGATCTTGTCTTTAGTATTGAAATCGTTCTTTACTTCCTTTTATTGCAATATAATGAAGAAAAAAAAACCTGATTGGATTAAATCCTAATCGAAATATTTATCAATGAAAGAGAGAATGTGGAAATAACGTATCGCGTACTAAAAATTCGTATGAAAAATGAAAGCACGAGAGCTCGATAAATATAATCGTTCAATAGATAAATTCAATGTAAAAATACTACGTTCATTGAAAATTTATCGAAAATTTTTACAAGCTAAAGCATCACATTGTCTTGATTAAGTAATTCAAAGTTAATGCAATATAAACAAACGTAGTTCTAACGAAAAAAAAATTGCTTACATATAGTTCCACGGGCAATGTGCACCTCTTGGACACATACCTTGAATTTCCAATATCAACGCGGCCGATAAAATGCACGCAAAGAGCTGCAAAGGCTGATCCGCTAAAAGAAAAGCGCGCGCAATAACGGTTAATAACGGCGATCGCGTTATTATTACGCACATACGCCCACCCCGTGTACTCAGTGCATCGTCCCCGGAGGGCGTGAATCATTTCGCGTTAAACGCGCGTATAATTAAGTCTTCATACCTCAGTTTCAGCGCGTATTATCATACATGCATATAAGGTATGCGGGCACTCGCGAATGGGAGTAATAAAAAAAGTAAGGATACGCGTACCGATGCACTCTCACTCACTCTTTGACGCGTACCGATGATATTCCGCATGCGCGCATATACACGTACACTTACATACAAGCGATGGTTTCTCGTCATAATTCGTGGCCCTTTGGCCCAATTTTCCCCAGTATATACATCTAAGGGTTTCGTTGGCCGATCAATTTGCATTCATGCATGTAAGTATTATGAATCATTGATGCAATGTAATTTTTCCTAACCCTCCCCTTTTTTGGATTGTCTTAAGCGCCTGAAACGTCTACTGGCATCACGAATTTGTTTATTACGATACACGTCGCATTTGTCACGGGAGTGTTGGGTTACATACGAGCGGAGCTAACATTTGATCCCTCAGCTTTTGCTTGGTTGGTTATCGTTGAGAACATAATTACCTATACTACTCGTTGTCAAGTTTAGGTTTACTTTCACTGGGAAAAACAAATTACTCGCGTTATCAAGTACGAACATTTATTATTTGAGCTCTATTGGAACAACGTCATGGAAAACAAAAAATTTGTAGCCGACGGCTATTGTAGGTAATTATAATATACTTTTCTTGTAGAATGATATTTATGTGTAAGTATCGTCACCTATGGTAGAAGCAACGAGCCTGTTTCCTGTACAGGGAGCTTTGATTAGACCGAGGATTGAGCCGACTCGTCTTGAGGAACGGACTAATACTCTACCTAATCAGCTATATATCTCTACGAATAAAAAAGGTAGAATAAGAAAGGTATTAAAATAGTAAACTCGCTATTTTTCACCAACCCCGATCGTGAAACTGCGCTCCCGGTTATACGCACTGACACGAAGAGGTCACTGCAGAAACTTTTTCGTTTATAGACGCCAAATCAGCCATGGAAATCCAGAAGCTGTAGCCGATCCTTGTGTAGGAAGAAGAAAAGAAAGAGCCGCATTTTAATTGATCGCGGCGCCGAGCGTTAACTCGACGTTCCGGAATAAACCTCACCAATTATTCAAATTATCGAGCCAAGAGTCTCCAACGAAACGCGAGGAGGTGAAAAAAAATGGAAAATCGTGCAATCTAAGGATGCCTGTACATACCAACGGCCCAACGCAGCCTCACGGTTAATTAGTCAAATCGCGCGTTACCCCCCCCCCCCTCCTTGGGTATATACACCATATGTACACAGACGACACTCGCGGCGGCGCTTCTTGTAAAACGCACGTTGTACAGGCTTACACGTGCCTGTTTTCCGCGGAAACACGGAAAACGTATCGCTCCGTGCTACTCATGCACATATGCACACGAGCGCGTAATCTCACGCCCTGCGTGTATAAGCCCCTCTTGTGTACCATGTATAGCCCCTTCTTTTATCCGCGTCCCATCGTCTTACAATTTCCGCGCTCCGCTACTCGCTCCTCCTTCCCTTGTGCGCCGCAGCTCCCCCGAGCTTGCGATTATACTTGCAAAGCGCGGCTCCGTTTTGCCCTCGCTCGCGCGCGCACACACACACACTTTTACGGAATGCCGAGGAGAGAGCGCCGCGAATGGCTAATAGAAGCATAGATACCCTTCGCACATAGGTGGTTGGTGCGAGATTCCTAATAGCCGGTATGTATACCTGAGCTGTTGCTGGTGCTCCGAAGGAATAAAAATAAATGAAAACAAAACAAAAAGGAACGGCTTTTATCGTCCCTCCTTGATCTCGTTAGTCTCTTCCTCGGAGTTTCTCGAGTCGCACCGCACGTGTTGGAACAGGGTGGATACACATTTTTAATGACCATTTAAAAATGTTCCATCAATGAAGCAAAAATGACCCCCCACCCCACCCCGGAAGTTTCACGATTGAAGGTCACTGGATAATGAATTTAAAAAAAAGAAATCAACCGAATGTAACGAAATATCACTTGCACAGTTACCGCTAAAATACCCCTGAGAACAACGCGTGTATGCAAGAGTAGGCCCACAATGTATTTATACCTACTTCCTTATGCGCGAGAGAGTCTAACTATACGCGCGGGGGTCGTGTGTACGTATATGTAATAACGTACCGTTAGACTCCGCGGAATTCGTGTTATTTGTGCAACACAGCGTGTGTATACGTCTGTGACGATGATGCCGCTTCGTTATTTTTTTTTAATGAAAAAAAAAAAAAAAAAAAAGGAGAAAGAAGAAAAAGGTAATAACAATAATGCCTCGTATTTACGGGCCTTTGTTGGCGCGCGACGCGCAATCAGCGCAGCATAATCGCAGGGAGGAGCGTTGGCACCCTAAATATCGGTCATTTTTCAAAATTATATCTCCCCCCTCCGTATCTGGGACCGCGGCTGTAAAAGGCATCACCTTCCCGTTGAACGAAGAGGAAGACGAGGGAAAAAAAAAAAAAGGAGGGAAACGTAGAGAGGGAGAGGCTGTAAACGAATTTATCTTATCGTATCTTGTTCTGCGTTGCTTCGGCTCGCGCGTTTCCTAATTACTCGCGCTGTTTTTGATACGCGGACCGTCCGTTTCGGGGTTTTACATTACATCTACGTTTGGGTTTTATTTTGTTTTTTTTTTTCCTCCCCTTGAATTAAAAATATAGACACATCACCGATGACATTTAATGCTTTGCTTAAGTTTCATTTAAATCCCTGTGAGCCATTGTTGTGGGAGCATCTACAACCTTTACAAACCTAAAATACAAAAGAAAAAACGAAAAAAAAAAAAAAAAAAATCTGTGCAGCTGCGCGCACCTCGTTAAAATTAGACCATTTAATCTCGATACGCGGATCGTTCGAAAAGCACAAGCTGCCCCTCGTTCTTATAGAAAATTAACGAGGGGGACCCTCTCCGTTTCCACGAAGGCGCTTGTGTGTGTACAGCGGTGCGGGTCTCGATTATGCGCCTGCGTGCACCGTCCGCGTGATAATTGTCGTGTGCTCGCGGACAACGATTTCATTAGTCGCGGAAAATGCACAGAGGCCGAGGGGAATTTCTAGGTAATACGGTTCGCCGCTGCAAATTGGGTGTTTCTACTGTTTACGGCTCTGTACATGCACATGGTAAGGGGGTTCATTGTCAAGGCTGTACTCGCGACTGTGCTCAGGTGGGATGATGAAAAAACAAAACAACGTCATTTTTTTTGCTTGTAAAATCACAAAATCAATACATACCATCGTTACCTTCTCATACTAAACTGAGAAATCGTTCCCTGAAACAGTTGGCCGAGGGAGGCGGTAGATTCCAAAACACAATTTCAGTCACGGATGTTAATACACTTACAAGCGTGTTGAATCCGTGACAAGATGTTCCCTGTGACTCTATTGAATAGATCTTGGCCATACATGTATATTGACTTGGTGGTTTATCAAAGGCTTCGTTACCGCTTGGCCTTTTTACTGGAAAAGAAAGTGCGATGGAACACCTTGAATTTCCAGCTTGACGGATCGGACCTCTCCGAAACTGAAAATTGATTAGACACTTGTGGCGCTCGGATGCAGGAATGCGAGTCGTAACACGTGTTACATAGCAGCTCCAAGGATTAATCGCGGAGTGAATGAAAAAAGAAGAAAAAAATGACAAACTAATAGCTTTCGACGTGTCTCTTAATGTACCGGATAAAAAGTAAAAACCAAGCATTAATCAATAAAATTGTAGCTCTTCCCGTCGTTTCGAATTCTTACGGTAATCGAGAAAATGCCCGAGCGTATAGGTGTATACGAGAAAATTCAAAAACTCGAGTGAAAGTCCCGAAAACCCACGCGATCGTCTCCCCGAGAAATTATACGCGAGAGAGACGCGCGTGAAATCGAGTGTATATATGGTATCGAAAAACGAATCTTCCCCCGATTAATCATCCAACCCAGAGATTTTTTTCCTTCTGCAACCATAGATGCAAAGCTCTCACGCTAAACTTCGTGGGTGAAAAAAAAAAAAAAAAATTCCCGCTCTCTCGCACGATCAAACACACACCCCGCGCTTGCCACTTCAGTTTCATCCAGTGGATTTGCACAGCAGGGACAAGCTGCACTCGAGTAAGTACAGGGCAAATATTTGCACCGACGATTAGCATCCGCGGGACTGCATAAATCGGCTTACCCCGGCACCCTAGAGCCTCTACTTGGTTTACAAGCTTTTGCTTTTAGCGCTACCTAGACGCGCTTATTGAGCTTGAATCTTCCGACCAATTAGCGATCGGGCTTTCTCACGCGGGACCTCGTGGGCCTTTGGTCTGAATTCGATCTTTGCTTTTTAAGCTCGTTTTCATTCGACATCTGTGTAAATTATTTTGATGGCACCAACTGTGATGCGTTGAGCATATCTGTAATATCCATGTGAAATATGGTAGGTGTAACTAAAAAATTTAGAATTGATAGATAATTCTAATCGTTTGAAGTGTACCTACGTATATATACAAATCGAACTTGTGTCATGTTAAGTCTTTTGAAGTATTTAAAAATCTCCAAAGTAAACCTGCTCACAACTACTTACTGTTAACGAGCGTGACAGTTATTCTCAGAATTGTCAAACCATTGCACAACCCTATAACCAAATCACGAAAACATAAAAAGCTAACCAAGGATGTATATCCCATCAAAATTGAAAAAAAGGGGGGGGGGAGAACATCGTTATCCAAAGTAGCTGTATAGTGTACCGATCGAAGGAAGAGAAAAAAAGCTGCTGACCTTCCTCCGAGCCTGTATGCGACTGCTCACACGCAGCCTCGCCATTCAACGTCGTCGGAGGCGCAAGAAACGTCTCTATTGCTTTTCCGCGCGAGAGATCTGAAGAAGGACACCGCCGTGCACGCGTATGTAACACCGTATTACCGCCACCGCGGAAAAGTGGATCGTTTCCGTGTGCTCGTACATAAATATACTTATACCCGCGCGCTGCTCCTCGTCCTCTTATCGATCTCGATCTCTCGCAACTACACGCCAATGATCTCACTGGCGTTTCATTCGATTTTTTATTTCCATTGGCAGGTCCAATGGAAAGGGAGAAGACGCTCGTTAAAGAAGCTTTCCAGCCCCTGCTGCGTCGTTAAAAATGAATACCCGATTTTCACGTTCTGCGCGGGCAAGAATCCGATTTTACGGGCTTTTTACCGATAGGTATGGCTTGCTTCATATTTATAGCGTCCGGTGGCGATTGAGTGGTCCCTTGTACTTTACTTTTTTGTATTAGCATCAAGTAAGTTGCGTTATGAAACATTTAGAGGTGATTGCTTGTACTTGGATGAAAAAAAAAAAAAAAAAAAACAACAACAACAAAAAAATTCAATCAATAACCCCATCTTTCATACTTGTGCAATACGTACATTTAACGTAATCAATTTTAACCTGTGGCTCGGTGTTTTTTCAACACATCGAACCGAACGGTAGACAATATGAGACTTCACATGATAATGCAATATTTTGCCGATTGAGCTATCAGTATCGCCAAAATAATGTTCTATCCGTTTTAATTATAAATCCATGCTTAGAGATTCACTATTTCACTTCAGAAATTCACTATTTTCTTTATATAGAGAACCCAAATGAATTAAATTTCGAGATCCACCTGCAAAATTCGTGCAAACACGCGGGAAGACTTGATGTAAGTGCAATAACCTCGCAGAGAGTACGAGCACCCCTTGTAAAAACCAAAATCGCGCGTGCCTTTATTATACGCGCGATCCACCGTAATGGCTTCCTCCTCCTCGTTCGCGGGGAGCATTAGCGCCCACGTTAACCCTTTTGCGGTGCACGTATCTCGATCCTTCTTACCTCGCGTACCCCATTTTTTTTATCATCATCATTACGAGCAGAGCCGCGAAATTCAATCCTCGGGCGGCTCCTTTAATTGCACGCGCGCGCGCGCAATTTTTCGGCCGCTCAATCATCCACCCGCTGGTCCCTTTATTTTTTAAACCGCGTGCATCCTTTTATCTCTCTTTTTCTCTGAAGCCTGCCGATGTCTAGTACAAAAGTTGCCGTCTCGGCCTTTAAAGGATGGCCATTTTTCTCGGACCGAGCGATGACGGCGGGAATAAAAGGCGAGTGACCAAATTGTTGCTGAACCCTTTGTTGTTGTTTTTATTTTTCTTTTTCTTCCTTTCGGTACTTTGATTGATGTGGTTTGTTGTACGACGACAAATGCGGGAAGTCGGTTTGAGGTACCTTTTTTCGGGGCTCCGGGTCGCGGGAGAGAGTTTCATTAGATCATGATGTACTCGTGATTGAACGGAGTTGTTTGAGGTGTGGAATAATTGGTTTTTTGGTGGATCTTTTTTCGGTACAGAAAAAAAAGTACTCCAAATATATACTCGGATGGAATCATCAAAACTCTATATATACGTGTTTTCAAAGGATTACGAGAATTCAGATGGAATTAATAATCCTTAGGTACACTCCACCCAAGTGGCAAACATGTACAACTTAGCTTCACCACAAGTACAATATACGTGTGGCAAAGGAACGGTTTAAATCAATGACTTGTCCTCTAATTGCACGCATCCTTTACCTCCATCCCTTGTACGATCCTCGATTGGAATTCCCTCCCCGAAACCTGGATCAAGATAAGCTTGGAGTAACAAGCAAAGGATTCCACTCTCCCCGCAGCCCCCGAAGGCATACCGCGTCTTTCCCACTTGTCTCGTATACCTCATACTTCAACGTGACTCTCGGACGGACGTACAGGACACACGCGGGCATGTACTTATGTGTATACGGTCCTCCACGGCGGCCCAGTGACCCGAATAACCCGCGCTTTGCTTATAAATCGAACGCCGCTGGCTCGTCTCCGTTTTTTTACCACGTATACACTCGCTCTTTCCATTTTCCCTCTCGAAGTTGTGTACATATATGTATATACACGTGTACACCCTACAGGTATAGAGAGGAGGTGAATGATGACGAAAAGAAGGAAGAAGACCATAGGGGGAGGGGGGATCTCTTTCTCTTTCTCACGCGCCTCGCGTTCGCGTTGCGTGTGTGCGTATATACGCATATAATACGGCGTGCAATATATCAGACAATCAGCAGCCGTGGACACGGGCACTGCTGCGCGGAAGTGTATCGTACATTATTTTTAATGCGCTCGAGAGCCCGTTAATTGTTGGATTTTTGTTTTCGGGATGCGCACGTGAGTATATAAAGCAAGTGGGCGATGAAAGGTATGATGGTGCAAAGGTGAGAATGAAAAATTGCGACGTACTTGCATACGCGGAAGATTAAAAGGGCGGCATCTCGCTGTCGGTGGTATGTATGCTTAAACGGCGTCAATTATAAAAAAAAAAAAAATAAAAAAATAAAAAATGTGGTCGCCCGTAGTTGGATAATTAAATGTACATGAAAATGTGCGCTTGTACTTATTTTTTCCTCTTTTTTTTTATACGATGAGAGCTCGGGTATTTTTATCGGTAATTATCATTTTTATAGTGACTCGTGATCGTTTGTGTGCGTCTCTCTCTCTCTTCGTGTACATTTAAGTAGTTATGCGCGCACGTGTGGGTAAATGATAAAAACCGACAATCCATGGTAATGTTATTTACACCTCGTTCGTATTTACGATGCTGGTTGGGCAGCATATCCCCGGCCATTCGTATATATGCAACGCACTTTGATGTTATACGATGGGCTATTTGTTTTTAGAGAAAGAGCAATAATAAGACAATTGATGCTTCAAAGTGGGCAGACGCGCATGAGATACGTGGATTTTATAATTAGCTGCTTTCACCGAAACTATAAGGAGGTCGCGGCTTCTTACCACTTGCGATAAAAAATTATCATCCTTTTCATTCATTTATGTTTTTTTCATCGTAATAAATACGCACTTACAGTTTTTTGTATGGTTTGTTTAAAAATTTATTAGTAAACGATTTTTGTAAAGCAATGATCGTATTTTACCATCTAAGGTCGTTTTACATTTCCTTTTTTTTCTCTAAGTTTCTTACATATTTTTTACTATTACTACTATTAGTAGAATTTTACAGTTTAAAGAACGATTACTCAAATGATTTTGTAATTATTTGGAAGGATTAAAAATTTTTTAAATTACTTAAGAAAAAAATTTTTTTAATTATAAAAATACTGTTGTTATGGCAAAGAAACTTCAGAACGCCTTCCACGTCGATCGGGACGAATAAAGCATATAAAATGCCATATTACCCGTTAGAGGTAAGACGCAATGCGGCCGAATCTCAAATGAGGGGGTAGGTACCTGTGGGGCATAGCCAATAATGTACGAATATGTAAGTGTATCAGGCCCATTTCCACCT
Organism: Copidosoma floridanum; assembly: GCF_000648655.2. The sequence goes on along the minus strand of NW_019379486.1, from coordinate 2,352,560 downwards.
GTGACCATTTTAATGAATAAAGTTACTTCGGACGATGATGATTATCATAATTGAAATACCGATTTGTATCATTTCACCTGCGCATTGACGAGCATTAGACGCAGGGAGGAAGAAAAATCCCACGAGTGACCCTTCGTTCAGCCAACCTCGGGCGCAAAACCAAGCGCGTAAACGTATCATTTCCGAGCTGTCCTCCCACTCTCCTCCCTGGTCGGCCCCCTACGTATCAAAACGAGAGCGACCCTCCCATCTCCCAAAAGCATCAAAAAGTTTTGCGAATCCTCCTAGGGACCCAACGAGCCGAGCGATTCAGCGAATCCGTAAATAAAGGATCCGAGGATCCTCTCCCGCACCAACCCCAAACCGGCCATTCCACGAACGAAGCTATATACACTGCAAGCTCCCGCGAACCTTTACCATACATCTCTCTCTTTTTTTCTTTTTTCTTCTTTCTTTCTTACCTCTCCATCGGATGATTAATCGCCCCCGACACGATCTAATTAGGCTCGTTCGCTTCGCGAGCTAACATCTGCACTGCACCGATGATGATGATGACTCGAAGTCCGGGCTGCACGCGCTCTGTTATTTTCCACGTGGGCAGTGCAGGATGTACATACATGTATAACCCACGGTACCTGTAATTCATACTCTTTTAACATGCACTCCGTCGGTCTTGAGAAATGTTTGGACGATTCAATCGCCTTTTGACTTTAGTTGCACGCGTGTATACCTACAGCTATAGGCGGCCATACGGGCTAATGTCGATAGGGTGGTGTCCGTCTGGAAAAAACAATCTCGCAACCTGTGGCACATAATTGTATTTTTTCCCTTTTCACAAGTACAGCACCGTGCACGGAGTGACATGAATAATAGAACGAAAGTCAACGACGGCGTGAGATCGGTGAAAGAGCATCGTCCGCACACGGAGTCTATCGTTCCATAAACAACGATTAATCGTCTCGTCTCGCTTATCGTAACTCCCGAACTTTATAGCCCTTGCACCCCCGCCCATATACTTCACCTCGACCACCATCGTCATAACGAGCTGCGCTCGGCCACGTTTACGAGAGATGATACCCATCGTACGGTCATCGACGACGAAACACAAACGATTTCTAATAATATTCCCGTTGATCGGGAGAATGAGAGGATCCATACGTACGTGCACGAGGGTAACCATTATCAAAGCTGAATAACCAAGACATACGTGCACACTCGATCTTCCCTCTGAAGCTTATTAATTCCGCGGGGCCCGTGGCTCGTGGCATTATTTTCTTCCATTCAATTTTCCGAGGAGACAAACGCAGTCCCACTGGATGACGGTCACTGTATCCCACGTCCCTGTTTCACCTCTCGTCTTGCATGCGATTGCATTTTTAGATTCTTCGTCGAAAGACATATTTATTTAAAGAAAAGTGAAACCAAGCGAAAATTCAACTCTTTCCCTGTCGAGGACTTACACACACATATATTATTTATCATGCATGACGATGGTATGAAAAAAAAAAAAAATCTCCAAAACCAATTAATAAAGCGCACTCATCAATCATCTTCCTGCGCGTATCATCATCATAGTGTGGGGCACTCAACAAAACCAAGCGTTTAGCTAATAGCACACCGCCTCGATCTTACTCGTTCCCTAAGAACAAATTTGTAAAACCGAAAGAAGAAGAAAAAAAAAAAATAGTGCGACGAGTGCCAGTGGACGATTTTAAAGCATAACATATATTGGCACCTGAGGTAAAAGCACGCACCTCGCGATACACTGTTGCCCCTTGTTTTAGCACCAATGGATCCCTCGGCCTTAATTACCCCGTCCTCGTGGGAGAAAGAGGCGTGCGTTATAGATCATTGACGTTTCGTTGGGTGTGTGCGTGTATGTAGGCGTATACACACACGCCCACGACTTGACCGATGTTAAATTTCCGAGGAGGAGCTTCGCTCTTGTTAGTCCTCGGCGTGCGATTAAAAGCGAATTATTGCGCCCACGAAGTTGGGATGGGAAAATCTGAGAAAAGAAGTGTAGCGAAAATAGTTGTAAGATGTAAATTACAAGCACGTTGCCGTTATACGTAGATTTGGAAGGAGCATTTTAGCTCTAAGATCAATGTCACAACTTTTTTTTGCAAACGTCGCATATCCATTTTCGGATATAGCTGCGATTGCGAAGCTGTATGTGCCGACGGATGGACTGAAAAATAATCGGCAAGATTTTCGAGTGACCAACAAGTAATTCTGGATGAATTTTTTTACTTTTCAGGTCCTGTCATGGCTGTGCAAGAAAGGCGAGGACGTCCTCACTAAGCACGGACAGCACTCGGCCACGAGTCTCGCCGCGGCGCGCCTTCATGAGCGGGAATTCGAAAAGTTCTACTTCACGTCGATGGTGAGTACCATTTTTCAAGATATATTCCAATACCACTGAAAAATCTATCTCTAGATCCATTAACAGTAACTCTTGATTAATCGAGTCGTCTTTGATTAGACTCGATTTTCTATACGCATAAACTATACAAGTTCTGGGGGAAAAAAGTTTTCTATCCCCCGCAGAAGTGTAGCTGTACCCATATTCGTCTGCTCCGTCAAGGCTATCGGTGCATGATTCATTGCACTCCCCACGGTTCGGTTTTTGCCGATCCCAAAACAGACCGCGTGCGTATACACATGCATCCCGATCGAGAGAAAAAGAAAAGAAAACGGTAAAAGAGACGACAACAACTGGGGGGAAGGAAGAGACGTAATGAAGGATCCCTTTGTGCCATTTGCTGCCTCGCGGCGCACTTTTGTCTTTTCCGTGTACAGTACACGTGTGTAGAGATACACGCGTATTATCTGCGTAAGTCTATACCTATGCGTGCCATTAGAGACGGACGGAAGCGGACAAAGCGACGCACTGAGGTTCTTTCGGCATTGCGTCCGACAGGCGTTTTCCACATTGTTCGCGTCCGTCCGCGAACCGTTATCGCCGCCCATCTGCCTCTTCTTCTTTCTCCTACCGCCAGAGGCTGCTACTTTTTCCCTTTTCACTGCAGTTTTACTTTGGCTGGGTAACGAAGGGAAAAACAGAGGCGACGGGGGACGACTCGTCAATGACGACAACACTTCGGACTGTCGTTATTGTTCTGCTCACTATACATCAACCGGTTTTCCGTGAAGCGACACTCGCACAAAGAGCCTTGAATTTTATTCTTTACTCCTCTTGCATTGGCGAGTGTGCAGTTCTGCCCGATACTTTTCGGGAATATGATGGACGAGCTCGGCCAGATCGAAAAATTATAAATATGTTTTGTCTCTATATCATTATTAGCGTGACTGAACAAGTTTTCCTCGGAAATTAATTTAACTGTGCGATAAATTAGTAACTAAGTATATAAGAATTAGTTTCATTGGTGTGTGCTTCGCGGTTTCTCAGTTGTGCCTCGTAGCGATTCTAGCGGGACTTTCATCAAGTATCCACGAACCCTCTGCCGGTAACACGATCACTTTATCGATTGATCTATAGATCGATGGACTCAGTAGTCGGTAAGGTAGAGTACGATCCTTGATACACATATACTTGCCGATTTATCTTTGTCTTATTTCAGGTGTATGCTCTTTATGGATAAGAAATTCACATAATTCAAGTATAAACGAAAACCTTTACATTTCGTATACATTTTTTAAGTTAAGTACCTTTGGAAAAAATCGTAGATCACTACCGATCTCTTGTTACTCGTGTTATCGACTGTAGGCTCACGATGTACTGATCGGTATTTTCGCACGGACAAATGTAACATCAACCGCGACCAAACAAGTTTCGTTTGTAATTCAGTTGCTTGCCGTTACCCACACCTCAATCGGCTAAATTACTATACCGATCTCCGGAAGGAAATCGTTTAATTGAAATCATTCATATCGAAATTATTGATCTTAAAATATACTTTTGTTAACTACACGCAAACCAATTAATAATCCACTGTACGAATGTATTACAAACGCGTGATTAAAGTGTTATCTCTTGGAAAAAAAAAAAAAAAAAAAACAAGACGATCGAACCGGTCTTTATTTTAGCATAACAACGCCAAGCAGCAGAAACAGAAGAAGAAAAACAGTAACCTTCACCGTAAACGAGCGATTGTCGTACTGTCGTGAAAAAGTAAGTCAAACACAAATTGTTTTGCCCGCAAACTTTCTAAAGGATACTCAATACTTTTTGTACACTCCGAGTGTTCTTTTCTCTTTCTTTTTCTCTCCCAAGTGGGCAAGCTCTTAATTATCTCCCGCAGAAAACAATCGAGGCGCTTTTTCCTAAAGTGCTCGTCGTTGTACCTATTCCGGTTCGACAATCGGCGCTTCGCTACTTTGCTGCTCTCTGGGCCTTGTCTTGTAAAAACACGAAAGGACAACCACTATTGTATACACGTACATAAATACCCTCGTTTTATGTGCACAAAGTGCAACTCGTGTATCCACGCACGTATACATTTCACTGCGGTCGGGGAGAAAAGCGTACTCCGGTGACACAATAGCCTATTTGCATCTGCGTTGCGAAAATACAATCTACTATGCATACACAGGTGGTACAAGTGATTATCGGGTGGAGACGACTTTTCAAATTGAACTCGTTTTAGAGGCAGGACGGACAGCTATTACCTTTAAAATTGACCAATTGTCCAACGGCCGCGTATACTCGCGCTGTTGGCTGTTCGAGCGTGAAAACTCTTCTTTTTTTTTTTTTTCAATTTACATTTCGTACGAGATTACATATCTGATACGATCTGTTTTTTAGTGAACGCTTTATTTATTTGTGCACATACATACTTATTCGAGACAAAAAAATGCCACCAAGTATTCGTTTCTTATACATCCTAGTTGGCTAATTTTGGTAATTTCGGACTGCAAGTAGGTACATAATGTTATCGTTGTTTTGATATTTCATGGGCTATCCATGTTAAAGTTACTGCATTGTTGGACACAATTTTAGATTGAGATAAAATTATGGATAGCACCTATCAACTGAGCTACTCGTGCTTTTGAACTAAATATTTATTAAATACAACGACAAATTTTCTGATTTAATCGTTTTTGTCCAAAATATAGGTAAATAATGGCCCCCCCCCTCCCCCAATGCAACCGACCTTGTCACCCAATTACAACGACTAACGACTCATCCTTGCCATTACTCACTAGGTCATTGCACGAAGCTCCGAAGGAGTAGGACGAAAAACAACAATGAACCAAATAAATCCTCCACACTCGCTGATTCTCGTATATAACTCGGGCAAAGCATTAACAGCACAGTCGGTGCTCATAGGTTGCACGTACAAAGGCACTATCAGCTGCAAAGCACGTTTTCATCGGGTACACATGTAGGTATATGTATGCGCACGCGATAGGCCACGCCAGACATTTAAATGGCCATTCGCGACAACAGTATCCATATGCCCACGCGTGTGTTCTTGTGCGGTATATAGCGTTCTCGTAACCTAATTGCGTATGTATACCACTCTATAACTTATACATATATACCATATCGTTGTTGCTCGAAAACCACGTACACCTATATTATATACATGTGTGTGCACACACGCACTCGGGTTTACGATATCCGAGCCGGCGATTACTTTAAAACACATACACGTATACGTACAAGCATATACCTACATGAAATCGGCCACAAACTCGTGCACACGCTCTCTTTCGCTGACGCAATGCGGGGATACGTGCAGGTATATTATGTATAAGTAGAGAGAAAAATTGCCACGGCGGGAGGGGGTCGATTTGCCCTCGCTTCCGGAAATTGTGTAGTTTTCTCCGAAGATTCTGCAGAGAGGAGAGAAGATGGATATAATGGCGATCGTTAAGTTACTAACTCCCGAGGCTCTAATCGTTAGTTCCGAGGAATTTCTCTAATGTTTTGTATACATGATGCAGGAGCGATCGGCAACAGCACATTGGTCGAAAGTAAAGGGGGTCAAATTATCGAGGTATAGTTGATGGAGGCAATTGGGTACAGGGGGTTTGATGCTTCGACATTACTGCCGTTCCATTGGGAATATCGTGGATTAAAATATGAAATGATGTTAAAATTGCGCGAATGATTTTTCACGAAAATTAATTGGTTGGAGATTGATGTGTCTTTTGTTGTCATCGTTGGATGAATAGCTACTCAGCTATTGAATTAATTATTTCGTAACTCGAGTTCAATTTTCTATACATACAAAAGCGATTGTGTAACTGATACCAACTATTAGAGTAATGAAGAATAAAAGCAACTACTCTAAAACTTTAAACGAGTGGTCAAATGATACAAGTGTATGAATTATGCAAATCAGCATCCCCAGTCTTCGAACTTACTGTATACGTACGATCTTTTGATAGTTTTGTCTGATACCAGACTTTATATTTTGGTGAAAATACAAGGCCTCTTGTTCTCAAGGTCAGTTGATTCTGAATGAGAAGAAGAAAAAAAGCACTTCTCGAAAGGCTGACCCACTAAAGCCTCCACGCGTTCCCGTTTCCTCAAGGTCGCGAGTATCTGCCTCAATGGCTTATTTCGCAAGCCTCTGGACCCTTGAAGCGCAAGGGGCTCGGACATCGCCCACGCAAACAAGTAGATATTCAAAACCGGTATGTCTTTTGAGAACAGAAAAAAAAAAAAATAATTAATGTGTCCAGAGTCAAAGCATCACCTTATAGAGGCCCTTGTGAGAGTCTATATACACGGTCATCGCGCGTTTATGTGTACGCGAAAGAAAAGTATACATGGCGTGTACAGACTCTCTAACGAGCATAACCGCCTTGTGCCGATTCCGCCGGCGCACGTGACCATATAGATGCGCCGGTATATGACTTTCGCAACGGAATTTTTCGTAACGAGCCTTGATTTGGTCTTGGAAACGATGTTTTCTTTTTTTCTTTTGAAGTTGATTGAAAAACGAAACAATTGCGTTTTTGTTGTTACAAGAATAACTTTTGTCAAGTTAACAACTTTTAGAAAAGCTACAAAAGATCTGCGTGTGACGGCCAGTTCCTATACCGGCTTGATGACGCTGTATGTGCCATAAAGCACCGACGCGGTTCCCCAACTTGACTTTGGTTGACGATCGTTAACTGGTGTCCACCACCATACTGACCACTGTATACACATGTGTAGAAATAGAAGCAGAGAAAAAAGTTGAAAGACAATCAGACGCGCGGATACATAAGTAGAAAGTACAGCCCCGATGTGTCGCATCCTGTCGATGAAATCGTCGACGGCTCATCGTTTCACCTGTCTGTCGACGCCAAGCTGTATATACTTACGTGCAGGAGTTAATTGATGCCTCTCTGCAGAAATAATGAAGATCACGTCTGTATAAACGACAAGAAAAGTCGAAATTGGGGAAATTAAGTGGGATGTCGTTGAGAAAGCAGTCGCATGTTTCTACGTGCAGGTACAGATGTGCGAATGTAGTTTTGAATTTTAGTTTAACGAGCGTTCATTTTCTTTTTAAGGGAGATTTTCGTCTTGGTAATAATAATAAGGATTTTAAAGAACAAACGAAAAGTGATTTTAAAAATTTCAAGCGCGAGTCACTGGTCGTAAGGATCTTCAAAGCCAGCAGGATGTGTGCACGAGAGGTGTGGACTTCTTTATCTATTTTTTTTTTTTTTTTTTTTTTTTTTTTTTTTTTTGTTACACGCGCACAGGCAATACCTTGATCGTTATCTTCCTGATGCCAAGAGGTATACGTATAGCGCGCGCAATTGAAGAAAATTTTTTTTTTCCGATTGCACCGGAGAAAATTACGGGTTACTTCCTGTGTAATTGAAAATGTGTGCGCTTCTTCACATACTTACATATTATAGGTATAGGTATACTTTTACAATGTAATATAATCTGCAGGATAAATTTATAAATAAACACGCCAATTTCGACATCATTTTACGTCCAAGAACTTGAGTTTATTATGTCTGAATAGATGGTGTTTTTTTTTTGTTTTTTTTTGTTTGCATCGTTTATTTTATTACGTGTTAGAGATAAAGTACAATGTAGTTGATTTACAGGAACCTAGAGATGGACAAAATAGGTAGACATTCAAATATTAATATAAAAGCATCAGAAAATACAATATTGAAGAACCTATACAGGTATTTTGACTTTGTTTTTGTTGACAGACATGATAACGGGTAAAAATTGTACATACGTGATTTATAAATGCATATTCGTAAATTAGCCTATTCATGAATGTGTTTGAAATTCTGTGCTTATAAATTTGTATTTTAACAGTCTAAGGTAAAGTTCAGAAGTATATTTACAATCGGTATTCAAGTATTTAAATAGTCGTTATCCAAGTCCATCTCTAAGTTATAATACATTTATCAATTCCGTCGCGATTTGTAATTCAATCATCTCTTTTAAATGGAAATATCATCCAGCAGTGTAAAAAAAACCCAAATATACGACGAGATAGCAACGGTTACCAATACATAATATTTACTTTAATTACAAACTTGATGTAACACTGTAATGTACGGACTTAATTATTTTTTAACAGATTATGTTCTTTTTTACGCATAACATGATTTATGCGTTGATACAATATTGATACTGTGTACGAAAAAAATTCATACGTATCATTGGGAATAGATTAACCGATTTATTTCATCGAAGGTAATGATAAAAAACTCGTAAAGGGTTCCTTTCCCCTCGCAAAATAAAATAAAACCAACTTATCCCTCGTTATCCCCCAAAACAAAGACCCCAGTCCATTGTAAGCGGCAAATACAGCGTAACACGTGAAGTGAGCAAATACGAGAACACTGGTTATAAGCGCATTATCTATTTTTTGCTCTATCTCTCATGGCTACACTTACCTAAATAACAACAGTCCCATGTCCCTTTCACACGCATATAGGTACATCACATGCGTATACAACACACGGTGGCAAAGAGATTCCGGTCGATTAGGCCGCTAACGGAACGATGAAAACTACATTATGGTACCTACACATGTAGGTATAAGCCTAGAGACGCAGAAGCAGCAGAGCCCGTCCATCTCTTATATTGTACATGTATTGCATTATATATTATAATGTGAACAGTGCAGATTAAAGCTCTTGGGCTCCGTAAAATCAATACACACATACTTACAGATGAATTATTGCATCTGCCGCGTAACGCGTCGGGTCTTTTGTTGTGCCCCTCTGAGTGAGAGATGGATGAACGCGCGCGATTGATGATCAAAACGTCATCGTCGCGTGCGTTTGGTTTGAAAATTTGTGCACAGCCGGCTGGTCATTGATCATCGGCTGGTTTGCCGCCACTTTTCTTTTGTTTTTTTTGTTCATTTCGTTCACTAGGGATATAAACTATGGGCACTTGCTGAAACGTTTGATACAGTTGGTAATGATGATGGTACTGTTGCGATGAGCGGGTGATTTATGATTTCAACTCGAGTTTTCTCAGGGTACATTAGGGTTGAGTGCGTACGTTGATTCAAGGTAATTCGTTGTAGGTACACGTTTTGATGAAAGGTGGATATTCGTTGTTTGATCAAAAATGTTTAATTTCTTTCTGCGTCTCACTCAGGATGTTTACTAATACCAAAGTATCTTGAGTTACTTACGCTATAATACTCTCGTTAAATGAATACTGTTCATCGATGCATCGTATTATCAACAGATCGAATGTTGTGCTTAAAAGTAAGTAATAACGAAGTGAATTGAAAAACGTGTCAATTATTCCGCTCTGAAAATTTCGGAGCATTTGCCACCTCGGTTCACTGTATTCCATGGTATTTTCCCCCTCGTAACGACACCGACCTTGTCATGCACGAGCAACATGCTATACCAGCAAATTATTGCACACGCAGAGGTATAGCCGCAGGTAGACGCGAGCGGCGGGCGTTTACCGATCACTCGATTTCTTCTCACGCACAACCATCGCCGTCGCTATGTCCTTTGCAAGAAAATAATAATGCAGTATGACGCAATCGAGGTCGCTGATTTTAGGGCAAACGTGCGTTGATCGACCAGCTGTCTCCCTTACTTATTAAGAAGCCGAGCGGTTTTCTTACGTGCAAAGTACCATTGCATGCGAGTGTGGTACCGTGTAGGCTGGTGTATAGCTCAGCCGATAGAGAGTTGAATCTTCGAAGCCGTGTGATTTTTTAATGGTTAAGTTCGAGATCTAATTAATTTGGAGAAACGAGTGTAAGAAGAGCAACAATCAATTTTTCCATTAAATAATAATCAAAGATAAATGTTAGAAGCATTTATGTTGAACAACTATAGCGTTAGGCAAATATTTTTTTTAATTTTTATTTTTTAAATAACTTGATGATCGTTTTCAAAGGTAACGCACAAATACACTGCATAGTTGACAACCAGTCAAGTACTGAAAAAAAAGAAAAAAGAAAAAAAACACGTATTGCTTTTCTTTCGGAAAATATTTATCACTTCGATCGACTCACCGCATCATGGCCCGCGAATGCCACGGATAGCGTCCATATAAATTTGATAGAAAATAGCGCGGTCAAAGCGGCACAATCTTCCTAATAAATCTCAACTGTAAGAGAACCTTTGATCGAAAGGGAAAAAGAAATAATGAAAGAGAAAACTCGGGAGTTTAAATAAAAAGAAACTAAAAGATAGAAGAAAAAAAAAAATGGAATCTGCACGAAAAATTGCAACCTATGCTTTAAAGACTCATGCGCGCGACGGACAGCTAAAAATAAAGTAAAATAAAAAACAGGAGAAAGATCGTTTCATTGTCGAAGGCCAGGGAGATTTCAGGTATCCCATTTGTCACCTCGCGTCGTCCCACTTTACCGTCTCTCGCGTGGACGCAGCTTTTTTTTTTTATTTCATTTCTCGTATAAGCTTACATACACTTGCAGGCGCGCTCGGCCTACGCTTCGACCAACGAGATCTTTCCTTTTTTTTTATTTTATTTTATTTTATTTTTTAGCGCCTACGCTTTACACTGCGCCTTGCACCAGAGAGAGAGAGCGGCAGCTTAACGCCACGCGCGCTCACGTGATCATAACAATTATTTACTGGCGCACGAGTCGAGCGAGCGATTTTATTCGTGATCTTGCGATTGACGGCCTTTCTCGATATGCGTGTCGTTTTGCGTACATGTGTGTTCGCGTGTGAAAGGTGAGCCATTTTATCGGGGCGTCAGCGCGCATGGAGCCATTGCCTAAGGTTGTTTGACTCTGAAGTTTTATTTGGGTAATTATTGCATCTAGGTATAAGGCTCGTTGATTTGGTCATTTTTTTGTAATCCAGGGCTGTTTGGTTCATTTTTAGATTTAGTTATGGTTAATCGCATTAAAAAAAAAAACTTTATCCGAGGCATTCCGAGGACCAAAAAAAATTCGGTAGCTTATGATGATACGAAAAATCTTCACCTCTATTATTTAGTTTTTAGTCACGTCACGTGATAACATGCGGCATCTTGAGTCTGGACCATACATTATGTCGAGGCATTGGGTGGTAGACCTTCACTCTGTCGATTGGTCTACTTATTGGATGTTGCGTCGCTGTGTAAAATTTTGATGTTTCATTTCACTATAATTTAATCAAGATTTCTTTATGCTGCACCGTATTTATACAGCTCAAAATATTAATTATTGTGACCTATACGTTTGATCCGATCGAGAGTTCGTCCGTCAATATTGTTTTGAAGTTTGATCAATGCTATGTATTTATCTCTACAAATTTAAAAGCGACTTTTTTGGTGGGCTCGTGTTAAAATCACGTAACAGGTGTCAAAAGCTCATTTGAATGGCAGAACAAAGTAATGCATGCGTGTTCTCGTTGCATGTGCTATTGAAAAAAAAAGTAGTCTGCAAAAAATACACTCGTGTGAGTATATCGTGTTGAAACGCTTGCGAGATACTGTGAGGCGTTTTATTTACTTTTTTGTTTTCTAGGCTATCTTTAAGTACATGGAATAGAAAATTTTCAATACGATAGTCCGTCACGTTATATTAACGAATTTGGCTTTGGAAAAAAAAAATTTTTACCTGCAATTACAAAGATACTGTCGAAGAAATCAACTAGACAATACACGAAAGTTCCAACATCTGAACGTAGAATTACTCGTATCCGTTACACGAAAATCCACTGTATTTAGCGTACATCCTCCTGATTGTATTCTCTCAAGACACGAGTCGAAAGCGTGACCATTGCTCATAACACTTTTTCATTTCCTGAAACTTCGACCATCGCATTGCCATCATTTTTCAATAGCCCTCAATTCCATGCGAATCTTTATTTAATTGCAATTTGGTTTCTACGTGTTTCAGATAAATTTCGGGATCAGTTGTAAGTCCTCGATCGCGTATGTAACCACATATTCGGTTACGAAAAGGTATCGTGTGGAGTTGAAAAAGAAATCCATTCGGTCCCATTTCCGAGGCATTCACCTTTTCCGAGCATTTATCAGCGCACTCGTGCGAAGCTCCAAAAAGCGACGCTAATAAAACGAACTCCCGGATTCAATAGCCCAAGCGTCACACATACGCGATGACCATGACAAATAATTTCCAGAGTAGGTGATGACCCGCCAAGACTATCACGTTACAGAATAACGTACAGCCGTCGCGCAAAACCCCACGCACGTAAAAGTCGAGGAGGTGTCGACGCTTGTAACTACACGCGCGTGCGTATGTTCACCTACGTCCGTGTGTTCCCTTTTTTTTTTTTTTTTTCCGTATAGGTGATCCAGACGATGATTCGCGCTATTTGGCTTTATGGGCTGGAAGATGTGGGGCCGTGGGTGTGTAGGGATGCGTTTACCGTAAATTTATTCTTGCTCGCTCGTATTGTGAAGTTTTTTTTTTTTTTTTTTTTTCATCCAGACCGAAGCGAAGAGACCTTTTTGAGATTCGGATTTAGTTTTTTTTTGTTCGAGAGGAGTGATGGCTTGGTAGTAACTGTAACTCAGCTCTGTGCTTTGAATACTTATTTCTTAACTTTGATAAACATCCAGAGTACCAATTGCACTTTGTTTTCAACTTGATGCCACGAAGTCAAATTGGTTTGCCAAACTCAAAATTGCACCAAAACTAAAATAAAAAAGAATTTGTTATTGTGCATTAACATGATTTAAAATCAAATGATGCAGCTTTAGTTTATACATGGTAAATAGAGGGAGCAATCGCTGCTTCCCCGTCCGTATGCACCTAATCGCAATCAATGCAAGTGCGTAACCCGCATTTTTCTCAAAATCCCGCAGCATACCCATCATCAGCGGTTCTCTCTGGGATTTCTAATTCCCCAATGAAGGTGCACCGGCCTATTAATTATTCGACGGTATAGTTTCGCGATGCGTGCGGTCGATTGATTCTCGCAACTTTCGCACGGATGTATAGATACATTTGCTCGATACAGGTACTTACTTACGTGTTCACGGCGCACGAAAGAGTGTTGCACGATTCCAAAGCGACAGGTTTTGTTTTAATCTCTTCTCTCTCTCTTTTTTTTTTTTTTTTTCACGACGAGTTCAGTATGCAGTTTTATTTTATATTTACTGTCAATGACGACGGCGTCCTTCGCGGCTGTACACACGCGAATCAAAGATCGGTTCGAGGTTGTGCGTAACGTTGTTATTGTCGTTTTTTTTTGCAAAGAGAAAAAAAGTGTCTGGAATGCGAGATTACGTGTGTCCCCTGCGTATAGTCTCCGCGTGTGTGTGTGTATTCATCGATTGTAAGAGCAAAATACTTATCGGGTATTTCTAGAGCCAATGGATATTCGTTCGGTATACTATATACACACGCAAACAATCGGCTTGTCAAAATCTTAAAGAAAAAATGGTACTTTTTGTCACAAAAGTGCCATTGCGTCTATAGGACTAGTTTGCGGCCTGAGGGACCGTATAAGGTAGCCCCGGATGGATGGCACTTGTGTGCCAAACACTGTTTTTCCCTGTAAAATACGCACTTCTATATAAAATCAGTGGGTGCCATAACTTGCACTCGTCAGCCCTGTGGATATAAACAAATTGCAATAAAAATTCAAAAGCGTACATCATCTTCTCATACACTTTTAATTTTCCGCATTACAGCGATAAAATTAGCTTATAGAGGTGTGTATGTATGCACACATGAAAGGATACGCAATATATTCCGAGGCGCGTTTTCTCACGCCGGCAAGTGCTAAATGAGAGTTTGCCTATATATACACCGACGACGACGACGACTCGGATTACCTAAGGTTCCCACTCACACACACACACACACCCGCGCAGCGCAGCTCTCGCGTGTGTAATAATTAACGTCCAGCAGGCGCGATCTCGATCTGACTTTTAAATCGGTTTGCACGGGGAGGGGGGACCTCATTGAACGCTGTTAATCAACGCGAGCGCCTTTGGTTTTTGGCATGTATGTTTTTTTTTTTTTTTTTTTTTTTTTTTTTTTTTTTTTTCGCGTAGCACACAGAAGAGGGGGTCGCGTCACTTTTACCGGGAGCCAAAGAGACCGGCACGAAGAGGTCGATTAGAATTTGTAATGCGAAACGGTGCGCGGACCTTTTTCTTTCTTTTTTTTTTCTTCAAAGCGAGTCTCGATGCTTGCGAAATTATACGTGTTGGGGAATGCTCGTATGCGAGGACGGATGCCGGCGGACCCGAGTGATTTATATTAATAAGGTGGGTTCTAATGATCCATCGGTAGTGGAATCGTTAATTACACCATGATGTCAGGGCGAAAAAATCCTTACGTGTATTACGCGTGGGATGAGGGGGGGGGGGATGAACTCTGTCCCGTTACTCTTTGATCGGGGATCAAGTAGGGGATTCGGTTTGAAGATCGATTAAATTGTAATTTGAAGAGATTTACGAATAATATAATAGTATCATGTGATACAAAAAAGAAAAGTTTCCATTGAAGCCATACGAATAAAATTACCGGTCAACGATAGCCATGCACCGAGCTCGTAAGTATACTTCAATATAGATTTCTAAAAGGGAGAAAAAAATGGAGTTCACTGGCCTCCCTTGCCTGTGACATGTACGCGCATACACAGATCAACACAGGAGCCCACTGCACCCTCTCGAAGACGTTATCTCGCCACTCCTAACGATTCCGTGTTATGTGCGAGCCCGCACGTTCCATGCATTTACTCACTTCCGCGCTACTTTTTCAATCCGCTCTCTTGGCCCGAATCACGTGTCCCTTTGAGAGAAACTCCTGGCTACTCGCCCCTGCAATTAACGATACACAAGTATAATATCCGCAGAAAGCGCACGCGAGAGAGCCAGGGATCACGTGCCACCATTGCCGGGGCGTACGTGCAAAGCTATCGTATATATACTACACGCACACCCGATCCGCGGGAATGACTACCCGCACGTGTGCGATTTGCACCCCTTCCTCCTTTCTTTTTATCATATGCACGTCGCGGCGCATTGGATGATTAATCCGGCCGACTGGCTATACATACATATATACGTGTAAATGCGTGCGCGAGCTATAGACTCCCTACATACTTTTTTGTGCGAGCTTGAACGTTTGTGTGGGGCTCGCGTGGAGCCAAAGGATTTTCTAAGCCCCGGCATTTCATTTGATCTCCCTCGAGGGGTTTCCCTCTTTTCGAAGGAGACTGGCTGGATCGTTAATTGACGTGCTCTCCGCTTGTGCTCATGGTTTCGTAATATAATTTATTTTACGTATTTTAATTTTTTCATCTCGAAATATTGAACGTTTAGTGGATTAAATTATTTCATTTCTTCACGGGGTAGTAGTCACGTTATTCGATTCGATTCGATTCGATGACGTCCGATCAAATCAAACTACCGATACATACATATACAATTATCTCTCGAACGGAATCTAAATCGATACCTGTGAGTTCAATCGCCCCGATGTGTTGTACTGTTGCGACAGTTGTCCTTGACATTTTTGGAAAACAAAATCTTAATTTCAAATATAAGTAGTTACGAAACAGTTTAGCAACCCGTCCAATGCCGTAAGCAAGTAGTATATATAAATAAACACAAAATTAATCGATAACCGGTGAATCCCAATTGAAAAATCCCCTCGCCGCAAACGAATATACATGTATTAATCGGTATACTGCCGCGGAAGAGCACCAGTCTTCCAGAGCTCGGCATCCCCAATTCACCCTGTCATGGTGAATTACACATGCACCACATAAACGCAGCACGTGTTTGTCGTACGAATGTGCGGTCGGTGCAGAGAAGCTATTAAAAAGTGTAACGGAGAGTACAGCGTGTCGTGTACGACGACGAAGCCGCACCAGATGTTTGGACATCGACCCGCCGACGACAATGCGCTGTATTCGGGGAATAAAACTAACATGTTGTACTATATGCTGGCTCATTGAAAATGTGCATGCGTTTGCGCGAGAGAGAATCGAGGCTGGACGAGAGGCGATTGCAAAGTGCAAAGTGCAGGGTAATATAAAAAAAAGAATAGACGAGGTGTCGCGTTGTTTGGTGTACCATTACGCGCATGGGAACTTTTTTCCAGCCGGCCTTTGGAAAAAAAGAATTCGTATGCATTTCGGATTCCTCAGACTCGTACACGGTGCAAGTCGTGGAGATTGAATGAAAATAATTATTCAACTGCAACCGGAATCCAGAGGAAAAAAAAAATCCATAAAAACATCCGCTTACTCGCACGAGCCAAGTGATGATGAAAAATACAAACGCTAAACGAATCATCCACTTGCCGCCATCCCCCTTTTTAATCCAAAGTAGGGGTGAAAGTAAAAGGGGTGCACCGAAGCTGTATGAGCTGTGGGTGCACGCACCCTCTAAAAAACCAGAAAAAAGGGGGGAACGGAAGAAAGAAAAATCTCAACCGTATATACGCAGTATACTACATCACGGAGCAACGTATAGTTGGGCTGGATCGCCAGGAAAGAAAGAGTGAGTGAGGGGGGGGGGAAGGAGAAAAAGTGCGCTCGGGCGACGGGAGGCGCGCGCGCGAGTTCACCGACAGTAGGCCAGCGGCGTTCGTGGAAGCAAGAGGTGAGCGCGCGTGCTGCCGAGCGTGTGTTGTCCACGGTAATGATGAGAGAAATGGACCTTTGCCGAGCCTCCGACCCCACTTAGCTCACGCGCTTCGTATATCAACGCTAGTCAAGCTGTTCGATCGAGGGTAGATTAAGTACACTTTAAGGCTGATTTAAAGAGTACCTTAGTTGAAGATCGGCAAGTATTTTCGCGCGATCGGCAAGTGTAAAGTGCAGTGCAGTGACTGTTTGCCCGAACCCGCCCGACGAGATAACGATTTTGTTCGACGAAGGAAAAGAAAAGCATCGACGATCGGCGAGCAACCGAAAATCGGCAGTGGCATTTTGATTATAAGAGAAACAAACAGCGCACCCAAGAAGAGAAAAGCAAATAATAAACAAACCCCGGTAATATGCCGCGCGTCACCCTTCCGTCGTACTGAACGCGGTGGGAGAGCCGGCTTCTATTATCCGGCGCGTCCCCGAGATGCACATCGCGGAGGAGGAGGCGCGCCGTCAGTACGGCCGAGCCGACGGGCCGACGCGGAGCTCGCGCGATCACTACTTCCGAGAGGGGTTGCCGGGCGTCGTGGAGGCCACGCGGCTCCTGCGCCTGACCGCGAACAAGGAGGCCCGGGATCGGAAGCGCGAGCACGCGGGCTGCCGGTGCGACACGGTCGAGGACCACAGCAGCGTCCTCGAGTGCACGTCCTTCTCGGGGATGAGGGTCGCGGGCCGGCCCAAGAAGTACCTCACGGTCGTCAGTCTGAACGGCGATGGGAGCGCGCCGCCCACGGTCCATCACTCGCGGGACGACTCGGGCTTCGTGGACGAGTGCGAGGAGGAGCCGGCGGTGCGCTACCGGAGCCGGGGTGGCGAGCAGCAGTGCCAGCGCGACCCGGCTACGAAGACGGAGCGGCTGATAGCGCGGCGGTCGTACAACTCGGCCAAGAGCTCGCCGGTCGCGCGGGAGATAAAGCGCCGATCGGCGTCCTTCGAGGCGAGGGTGAAGGACGAGTGGAGGGGGGCGACGAGCGTCGAGAGGATCGGGGGTGCCTCGGTGGTGGATGGGATGGCGCGCGGGTGCAGCGAGGTGGCCAGCGTCGACGACGAGGACGGTGGGTGCGTCCTGTTGAGGATCAGGTCGCTCGATCAGGAGGACGATAGGCCCGCCTGGGTACTTTCGGGGGTGGATTGTGGTGCCGGCAGTTTTAGTGGTGTTGGTGGCAGTAATGTTAATGTTGGTGGTGCGCCGTTGCTGAGGCAGCAGGACGAGAGGTGCACGAGGAGGGACCGCGAGAGGGCGAGGCTGCTCAGGAGACGAAGGATCCAAGGGGCCAGGTCCGCCTCCGTGCCACGACCACCACAGGTGACCTATACTTTCTTTTGCCTTTTTCATCGCCGATCGCCCGATCGCTATATATTCGGGGTGGTTTTCCATCGGTTGTTTTATATATCTTTCAATTTATTCGCAACTCGACGGTCAAGAGTTTCATTGTAATCGATTGTGATTTTTTTTTTCCAAACAAAGAGGAGTCGTAAATACATTTACCCATTCATCACTCGCGATCCCTGATAAGTAGCGGGCGGTGCTCTCGGGACGCAGATAACGCGCGCTCGTATTATCGAGACGATCGAGAGCGTCGATTGAAACTGCGTCTCCCTCCAAGGGGAAAACACTCGGTCGACTTTACAATTTTTAGACACGAAAAAAATTTTCAAAAACCCGCTTGTGTACACACGCGAGTAACAAATAACTCCGGGAATAAAGAGATTCCATAAAGATAACAGAGCGTGTTATCGCTCTCGTTTGCAAAGCAAATTCCATCTGTCGTTAGGGTTTTCCTGGTACGCTGCTTGTTGTTCCAGTCAATGAAAGAAAAACAGGCAATCGGGGTCCCCTGGAAACTAACAATTATACCTCGAAAGGGGCGCGGGGCCACTCGATAGAATCAATTAACGAGTGGACCTCCCCGTCATAATGCACAATGAGACACGTAGCCGCGGCTCATTAAATTTTATCGATACGCACAGTACGTATTATATACGCGGGTTGTTACGTAAAGCCGACAGGGTCTTATTCGTTCCATATTGTGTTTTGCGTCGGGAATTTCTCGAAGATGAGTATACAATTATGGAAAAATTAAGATTTCCGCGGTACAGCTGCATGGATAATTCACCATCCGCGATAATACTCTTTGTCGTTCTGGCACGAGAAAATATTGTCGAATCAGCCACTGTAATACGCAGAGATGGCGGTGTTTCCAATATTTTCTCGATTGATCGGTACGTACGGAATCACCGAAACAAGATGAAAAATGTTGAAGCTTTCTAAAATTTTAATAGATTCGCGTGTACACACACATACACACGCACATCTTCTTTTCCTTTGTCAATTCAAGCGATCGGTACTGTACACCCCACACAGTGTATATATATACATATATACATGGAATACAGTGACGATCGGTCATCGCTCGCAAATTTGAATTGCGAATGTCGCGCCGAGCCGATCGTCTCCTCGTCATCGTTTTTTGCGTGTACGCGCACTACCTCACGCAACTTTGATGTCGTCTAGCATTGTCTTCCTTAAGGGGAGCTGCCGCCGACCGCAAGCAAGTACATATACATGAATCGATCGGCTGGAGGTGCGCCCCCACGTGCATGTATACACGGTGATACCGGTTTCATACGGCATACTCGAGAAGATTCATCATCGTCAGCCTATACACACAGGTATATTGGGCACACAAGCGTGTGACATTCACCTCCCATCTTTTTTCTTATCTATATTTATAATACGAGTAGTAAGTGCGTATGATACGTGAGGAATACATAGTTACCGATCGTAATTGTTTTCATTGTCGCATGAATTTTTAAGCTGTGAGAGTTGGACTAAAGTCGAGACTAAAGTCATAGTTTTGGTTAAACTGCGTGTGTGGCATAACGCTGAGGTCAACTTTAAAGAATATCTTGAGGATTTCCTCGTTTCCAAGTATAAAAAAAAACGCGGCTTTTTAAAACCACATTAGCCAACCGTACTGCGGTGGATAAACAATTTATGCTCGACGTCGATGCTCACATGCATATGTATAGTATATCTATAGAATGAGCTTCAACATCAGTGTGTACACGTACAATTGCAAAAGTTATCCCCCGACACTTGTCCGAGTCTACAGAAGCATCGGTTGAGAAAAAAAAAAACGCTGCTCATAGATAGACATGCGCTAAAAAAAAAAAAAAAAATGAGGTGGCACGCGACTGGCTGTTCCGCACTTGGCTGCATTTTTCTGCTTCTCTCGTTGCGTGACCGTACGCGAATTTAATAAGCGTTAAAAAATTGTAGCCTTTGCGTATAACGTATAGGGGTGTATCGAGCTCTGTGGCTTCAGCTTAACGATTTCATCGATTTTTAATTTTGTCAGTAAATGATCGCTTTGGTAACAAGTCATCTGTATTTCATTTTCATGCTGTGCGTAGCTCAGAAAATAAAAAATAAAATAAAGAGCAAGAAAACAAAAAAAGGATGCAAACTGCAGATATTACCGATTTCTCAAAAGCTCGTTCAACTTTGACAGCACACGGCTGGACCGGCTACGCAACTCAGCCTCCCTTTAATACACCACGACGCGACGCGCTCTCGGCCGAGCAGAGACACCGCACTTTTACACCAACGAAAGCGTCGCCTGCACCATACTTTTATCCCCCCGGAGTAACGACGAGCTCCTCTTTTGGACAGCAACCAAACCCCATGGTTAAAACAACCGCGTGGATTACATGCGGGTCCTGGGGATCTAAGTTTACGATCGGCGAGGCGCCGGCCGGGAATAGCTGCGGAGAGTCCCCGTATAATAAGCGCGTAAGAAAACAAAGGCTCGTCCTTATGTGTATAGGGGTATAAGCCTTTATACGCCAATGTATCTTTTGGATGCCGTGAAAATGGCCCGTCTCGAGAAACGAGAGTAAAACTATAGTATGGTTATGTATATACCTACATGCGTAATCACGCGCTCCACCCCTTTCTCCATTTTTTTTAAGTATATACAAGCCAAAGGTCCCTCGGGGGCAGCGACCCTCTTTCTTCTTGTCTGCCAGGCTCGAAAACATTGAGGCATCGGGCCCTTCGGGTTATTACATGGTACGTCGCGTGTGGTTGTTCCCCTTCGATCGCTGTCTCGGCGGCCCGAAATTATCGATTTCTCCGTGAGTACCGATCTCTTTAACGTGCGCTTGAACCGATTTTCGCCCATTGGTTTTGTTTGTGTTTTATTTTGGCGAAACATGAAAAAAAACAACTCCTCGATGTTTTCGGCATCTTGAGCTTTACGTGTGTATACTTTGCGAGAGTAATTTTAACTTGATTGATGTAGTCAAGTCCATCGTTATCTGCAGTGTCAGGGCAATTTTTTTTTTTTTCTATCTGTATCATTGATGATCGGTATCGTGTACGAGCTTACTGTAAACAATTCACATACACTTGACATTAAATTAGACAACACGTGCGTCGACTCATACAGAAACGAGTTCAACAATATTATTGAACAACGATCGAAGTAGTTCAAAGCGAACACGAGATGACGCGATGGAGTAGCACCTGTGAGGTGTATCGTCTTTTATGTAGCGCTTGAAAAATTATCAGCACAAATCGATCCATCAAACATGGAATTTTGACAACCGGCTCTTTTCAACTTAACTTTGCGCTTAGCGTGATCCGAATGTTATAACCGATCAAACAAAAAAAAAAAAAAAAAAAAAAAAAATGTTTTTAACCAAAAAACCATAAGTAATTTAACGTTGGAAAGTACAAATTATAGAGATGAGTAAAGAAGAAAAATACATGCCTTCACTACGTTTTGCAAGAAGAAATCGATTATATTACGATTAATTGAATTACTGAATTGACTCCTTCGTAAAAAGCAGTCGTTTTCATCTTTATAATTTTATTTAGTGCCCTTTGTAAAATATAAGACGCAAGTTTGATACTTTCTAACGTCCGAATTGAGAGTCTTCAAATTTAACGTGTAGGTAAACTGCGAATTCATTAACCTGAGTAATATTAATAAAAAATTATGCGCACATGTCAAAAAAAAAAAAAAAATGAATTAAATAAAAATCCATCCGTCACAATGCTCAAATCAAAAGTAATGCTGATGCGAAAAAAAAGGCATCCGAACGAGATGTACAGATACGCTGATGTATTTTCTTTCTCCCATTTATGTACGCCTACACGTATACCTGCCACGTGTCGTATCAATTGACGGGCCAAAGGCTGCACTGCGTGATGTGTACCACTACTTGTATTCACTCCTACCGTACCTATGACGCAATCGAACTCTCTCTCTCTCTCTTTCCTGTATTATCTCGTCCTTTTATCTACATGGTTGCATAAATTTTCTTGGCTGGTTTATTTATGCAATTTATTTATTCATCCCCTGGCATGCTCGGTTTGAGCGAATGTTGAATGATCATCGTTTGACAGGGGTTGCGATTTCTATTTCATTCACATGTATACACGTACAGTAATTGTAACTGATTTGTAAAATCGGAAAAAGCTCGTAAGTCGCTGTTATTCTTGTTTTTTCCTTTTTTTTGTAATTTTATTAAAAATCGAGTGACACAAAATTCGTGTATCGATAAAATAATGATAAATATTCACTAAAGTATTCTTCAAGTTACGTAACGCACGTAATATATAGTTTGCACTTGGAAAAATTAACGAGCAATAAATATCGCCCAACAATGCGCGATAAAACATATTTTATACATCCACTGGAGCGGAACTACACCCTATACCTATATAAACCTCAAGCCACGGGTATATATTATCCTATACGAGCACGCACTTGTTTGATTTTTTTTTTTTTTTTTTTTTTCGCTGCGTAGAGTAGATACAGTTGAAGTGTGATACGTGTACGTGCCGAGCAGTTGATCTCGCTCAGATAAGCTGGACACGCGTCGGGAGCCAAACCGAACCACCTGGTGATATATTATTAACAGATCCTTGATCGGAGAGTTGAAAAAAAATAAAAATAGCCCGAGTGCCTTAAAACACCTCGTTCAAAATCATGGGCGGTTGAGGGGCTCCGTTAATCGGATTTCCGATTTCAGTCCTAGCATTATTCGTTACGCGATATGCGTACAGCAAGTGTATATATAATATTCCCTCTTAGACATACAGGATCTCGAAGTGAAAGTGTACGATATAATTTTGATACCGTTTTACTTTTTCCTCCCCATTGTATACTATTATGTCCCTACCTCGTGTGCACCTGAAAATTGTATGATTCTTCTATCCTTGCGATCATCTATTGGTACTGTCGCTGAAAAGCAAAAACGCTTTCGATTGTCTTGCCGTTCACTTGTACGAAAAGTTATTTTAGTAAAAGTTTGTTAGCGTTGAAAAAGCATGTTTAAAAATATATACATTTCAACAAGAATTTCCATACGAGAGGAGGTTTTTTCAAAGTAATAATATTGCTTAGTTCGTGTCTCCATAAGAGGAAACTGTGGGAGAAATTCGTTAATTCCTTCGTTGCATCAGAACGAGACGGGGTGGGGTTAGTAAATTTGCCCAAGCGCAGAAATAAAAATCAACAACCAGCCAGCGGGAGAGCTACGCTCTTTTTGGCTTTCCGGGAAGATCGTTATTTTTAAAAATTACCCGTGTTTGACACGAGACGCGACGACGTTTCGTTGCATAGCCGCAGCGGAGGAGAGTTTTTAACGTTTGATTGATGCAATTCGCCGCGAAACGACGCAAGAGCTCTTGCGATAATATAGCGTCAACTCGCATCTCCTCGGCGTTGTGTTTTTCGGTGGGGGTGACAATTGCAGAGTAGAGGTGGCAAGCAGCGTACAATAATATTTATGTACTTTTTGTCCATGAATTTTTTCTTCATCCTGCAAAATTGAGGGACAGTGAAGAAATAAGAGTATTTTCAATTAACAATACCTTTTTTAGTTGAATATACCATTGTCATCCAGGTCATTTTGTTAAGTTGAGGCCAGCGTCAGCTGCGTTGCATTTCAATCGGGTGAAACTGAGTTCCCCTCTGGCGTTCATCGTCATGCGTGTATACTCTCCTCTTCGATCGACAGAGGCTCCGATTTTGGGAAAGAGGACCTGCCTTCTTCCATAGAGACTTGGAGGCTTGAGAAGCCTTAGGATGCGTTTCTTTTTGGAAACGACTAGAAAAACTGCTTATCATGTACTGGTTTATAATAGAGATTTTTTTTAGTGTATTGTCAATAAAAGGCTATTCGCAATCATTCGAGTCATTGAAAAAGTATGCGAAAGCCACAAAAATACTTCAAAGTTGTTTGAAGTCACATAAGGACTTTTTAAAGTCTTTGGAAGTTGTCAACTTATTAGCCAAGACTTTGTTTGAGTTTCTAGTCTTCCAAAGACGGAAAAACTCTCGAAATGATTTTGTTTTTTTGTTTTTTAATGAGACGCAAGAAAAGGAAATTAAAAATTAAAATAACTTTTGTTTGTCGATACTCAGATGATGGATCATCATTTCTTTGAACACATTTTTCAATTGTCGACAAAACACAAAAGAATGCCGGATAAGCACCACATCGTACACGTAAAAAAAAAATCTCTTCTCCGTATCGAGTCCGCTCGAGTACAAAACCACAGATGCACCATCAGCAGCTCTCAAAAACCAACGGTGGCACGTCGAGTCGTCGCGCTCGTGTTATACATATCGAGCGCAAAATGAACAAGATATAAAACCACACGAGGAAAGGGTTCGTTCGCCCGAGCTCCTACCGAGTACCTATAAGTAAAAAAAAAGGGTGTTTGGTCATCGGGTGTTCTTCTTACACGCGTCAGGTATACATACGAAAAGGCCGGTGGGTGTAAGGAACCTAGAGAGAGAAAGACAGGGGGTGGGGGGAAGGACGATATTTATGCTAATATCTCAGGCTGCTCGCCGGAATGTTAATGGCCCCCGGCGACCCTCCCCCTCTTCAAACTACCTCTTCACTTGCGACGCAACAGTCGAGGTGCTTTTTATCTCTCGCGTATATACGTATAACCCACAGTACGCGAGTGTCGGAACTCGAGTGTTGTACGTGTTTGTATACGTATACATACAAGGGGGTACTTTCGATTTCGCGCGCGCAAAGAGCCGATCGAACGCTCTTGTGCATTGGCTCTCAAAGGGGCCAGCCACTTTAGATCCGCTCTCGATAAATTGGCAGCTGACTCTCTTCTTCCTTCTTCTCTTTATTCCCTTCTGTGTGTATACCTCGTCCTTTTTTTTGTCCCCGCGTTGTGTTCCGTTGCGCGTGTCTTCTTCTTCTTCCTTTTCGTGTACGTGTGAAAAAGATGGCATCTTGACTTTGGTTGCGTAATTTCGGCGTTTCTTGCATTTAATTTTGATGCATTTGCATCGATTTCCTCGATTGTATGCGTTTCCGACCGATACAAAGTTTATACAGGGAAAATGCATCTGATCGGAGATTTTAAAAGTACAAAGCATTTGCACGCGAGTCTTATCAGAAAATTTGGTTGTTGTACTATATTTTTTGTTCATCAAATTATTGTTTCCGGCGATGCAACAATAATGAATCCCATTAACTGTGAAACGGTCGTCAAAAGGAAATGATCGTCGGTTCTCCCCCTACAAATAAAACACACACTTTTGCGCAAAACATATAAATCTCTCGTGAAATACGCGTTTGTCATCAAAGTTGATTGGCGCTGCGAATAAACCGGCGCGGCTCTCATTAAAGCTTCGTCCGAGAGCATTAACGCGAAGAAAAGTGCCTGGGCATAAAAATGATTCATACAGCGGAGTGCGCACTCGAGGTCCATAATCGACGCTCCGTCATCCTTACCGAGAAAATCTCTCCTCGCCAAAAATAGCCTTTTCACCTACTTTTCCACGCGCTCGTCTACCTACTCGCTCATTTTTTCTCCTCCCCCCCCCCTCCCTTCCATTACGCGTGTAAATATAATCAAGCTATCGCCATAGCATACGGTGCTCGTTCATTAGGCGTATTATGTTATCTAAAAAAATAAACCATCAAGTCGCGCGCTCGGGTGGCAAATGTTCTTATGCAAATGCCGACACGATTTCGCCTCGTTCCACACACACACAAGTGGGCTTTTCTTTTGTACCACCTGTGCGACCCAAATGCGAGCGCCCCTTCTCTCTCTTCGCTAAAAACGCGCCGATCGCCGATACCGATCTCTCTCGCGCTGACCGGCTTTTCCGTTGATTTTTCCGAAAGCGCTCCAATTAATCTTACGAGCCTATTATTAACGAGCGCACGTTAATTATTAACGACCAGCCTCTCGGCTTATTTTGCGAAAAAACTGTATATTGTACATGTACATATGTATGCACCTGCAAATGAACTTTGTTCATAAATGTATGCATAAAACGCTTGTTTCTTGTATGCTGTACGCTTTTTTTGTTTTTGTCATTGTCCGTTTGAAAAATGATATTTCTCTCTCTATTTCTCTCTTCTATTTGGGCTGGAAAAACGGATCGTGAAGCCAAGCTGAATCACGAGTATAAGTTACCACGATTTTTTCCCTTGCGAAAATAGAGGATCGTTTGTACGGCGAAAACATGAAATTCTTCTGCGGAGAGTTTATTAGTAGTCTTGCAGGCTCTTGTCGCGGTGTATAAAATGATATTTAAATTAATGGCCGAGTGAATTAAACGCTCCAATTGTTTAATTACGGGTGTACTCGTAAAATTACGTCAGGGTACCTAAGTGATATTTATTAACATTATCAATATCTTGATAATTATCTCGTCAAAGCGAAACACGATAACCCACTTCATCGATAACGTAATTTGAATAAATTTAGAAACAAACAAACCAACGACAGTCTCCTTATCTCTGATTAGGAGTATGATATACCTGAGTAGGTATACTGAAAATTTAACGAAAAGAAAAAAAAATACGTTCAATGATTCCCAGAAAGTAGCTTCGCCCAATCGAGATTACGCGTTTTCGTCACTACACGGAAATCTTCCCACGTGGTGCGCGCCTCTTTCGCATTAATAATCGCGTTTCTCTGTGGGACGCAAAAGTAACTCAACTGCCAGAATGTCGTAATATCACCCGAACAATACAGTCCGAAAAAAATTCGTGAAAACAATTCTATTACACGTGTAAGACTTTGACTCGAGCACTCCTTGGCTTTCTCCTTGCTGTTGGCTCTTTTAATTGCGTTGACCTTCCCAAGGACCTAAACGATGATTTTATAATAATGGTACTATGTCTTTGTGCCACTTTTATTTTTTCCCTTCTGTTATAGAATCTATTCGTTGCGTGATTTGATCATCATAAGATCCTCGATTTCCTTCCTTTACCTATAGTCCATCCGCGTTGGTCAGGATGGTAGAAACACGATTTTTTAAGTGTACTTGAAGATCCCAAAAGTGTTTAATCCTCTTGTTTATAAATAACTTGATCGTATGTGTGATTTGAGCAGTAAGGACTATATAAGCCTTCAAAATTTGGTAAGAATCAGGGGCTGCCTCGTATGGATCAGTACAAATATTACCTCGTACCTCCCTACAATTACTTGGTATTGTCCTGTTCTACCACGAGTACCTTTCCCTTCCATATACACTTTACATTTTGACTATAGATGGTTTACTTACACGTCTCAGCACTCAACAGCTCGAGCTGCTTTTGGTTGGGCTATTTTAGTCACGAGCGCGTTTGCACATCATTATTTTTAGAATTTGTGGGACAAAATAGTAATCCTTGATATTTACGAACGCAGGTACCGTGCATAATGATAGATCGGATGCGATTCATCAAGTTTGCCTGAATTTTTGTAATAGTGTAGCCGGTTATCCGAAAACTGCAGCGATAATGGTGATGTCAGAGGAAAGATTTTCAAACATTCTTATTGCGAATGTGGAGAAAAATCCTTGGCTAACCCATTTGTAAGCAGTTGAATTTTTTTTACAAGCCTTTAATACAAAAGTTGTTGAAAAAATGTTTGATTAAAACCTTAATCGTGACATTTTTTAACAATTCCGATACGAGCCGGTTTTACGACACCGTTGACTTTGCAAACGTCTTATCGTAAAAACCATTTTTTCTACAACGATTCATCGTTTGCTGTAGCTTTGAAAAGAAAAAAAAAAAAAAAAAAAAAAAAAAAAAAAAAATGTTTTTAA
>NW_019379486.1:2314200-2324438 GCF_000648655.2 Copidosoma floridanum | reverse complement strand
TTTAAAAAAAAAAAAAAAAAAAAAAAAAAAAAAAAAAAAAAAAAAAAAAAACAAGGCACGGAAGAAGTATTAAGAAATTCAACGAAAATGTGATTAAAAGAATCCGATGTACCGCTCCTTACATGGTTTCCTCGTGTCCTGTCTTACATAAATGTCTTGCTCGATGTAATAAATTTTATGAAGAAGCAGTATAAAGATCCCAAAGCCGCGGCGCTCCGCGTAACCTTGACTCAAATACCAGTCAAGCCGACCAATTTCCTATCGATAACTCGGTGATTTTACACTTTTAAAGGATCTTTCAAAATGATTTTACTTGAAAATGAAAAAAAAAAAAAAAAAAAGAATCAACCAAACAAAAACAACTCTCTAAAAGTAACTTGAATTCCCAACTCTGCCACTTTCATCGCTGTGGTGGGAGCTACACTCCTTGATGCAGTGGTATACCCTGACTCTTGCGTCAAAGAAAGTCTTCCATCAGTCCCAGAGCGTGAAACAGTCGAAGAATCAAAACGATCTCAAAATCGATCCCCATCGAGCAGCTCGTGTTGAGAAAAAAAAAAAAAAAAATCGGCGCTGACGAATTCAACACCTCGCCCGTGGAGATCTCGATCGAAGCCAAAATTTTCCCATCGCCGCGGCTGCAAACCGCACCTCGCATCTCTTTTTCTCTCCTCTCACCCGTGCTCTCCATCCCCGAAACTTTCTCTCCCTTTCTCCCTCCCCCCCTCGAACGCGCACTGGAGAAAATAAAAGCTATACATGCAGCAGCGGATCGACCGACTTGACGTAACTCCCACAACAACTACCGCCACGCTCGCCAAGACGTTGTATACACGTACAGCGTGTGTCCGCTCGCGTGACGTAAGACAACTTGGCTGCTGTTGTGCTGGCGCTTTGATCTTTCAAAGGTGCGGCCAATGTACGCGTATACTCACAATGCGAGAGGTACAAAAAAAAGAGAGAGAGGGGGGGGGGTGACGTCCTTGCCTGTACCACCTTCGCACGTGTACTTACTAGTGATTTTTTTCTCTAAAAATTCAAGCGTGTGCCGCTCTCGAGGTGTTAATCTGTGACTCTTGGAGTGCGGGGCGAGCCGCCGATTTAAATTTACATTTTTCGATTTATTTACCTGTGTCATATATAACTCCACCTTCGTGAATCATTTCTAGTGGGAAAGGAAAAAAACTGTGTCTCTAAGAATAAATAAAGAATTATCACCGGTAAAACATTTGAAAATTCCAATCAAAATCCGCGACCCCTTTGTCGGCGTCCAACTTAGTTCTATTTGGCATCACTTGCGTTTATGAAAATTACGCCTGCAAGATTACTAATAAACTCGCGCGCGAGTCCACACCACTTTAAATGCACGCTTCTAAATCACTTCCTCCTTTCCTGGGGACGAAAAATAACGAAGTATACATAAAAAGCCAAAATCCCCGTGGCCGGAGCCGGTAAACACGTATACGCGTTCCATGGAATACTGCCGAGTTCGTTAAACCCCGTACAGCGCCAATACCCCCAATAAATATCCCCGGACGTCTAATTAATTACCATAAACACCCGAGAGCCCAAAGGTCCGCTCGCGTGCAGTGCCTCCTCGATGCAACTTGAAAGGGGGGGGGGAGGAAGAAAAACCCTCTATGCCTTTCGGTGCAGAGAGGAGTTGGCCGATGATAAGCGCGCACGCGAGAGATAATGTCACGTACGCGCGTAGCCTCCCCTTCTTCTGCGCGTAATGTACTGTACGGCTTAATTGCGAGCTATCCCTTGGGAAAACGCTTCGTGCGTTACATATATACACATGAGGCATGTGTGCGAGCATTATAAATGTCGAGAGAAATTTCTCTCGATTCTTGTGGCAGCCGAGTTTGTTATATTTTTTTTCTTCGACATTAGTTGGGTTCTTGTGTGTGAATCTTCCTCTTCCGCATCTGGGGGTTGCGGTGCATGTGATCTAACGAGGATGACGCCATCGATTGGGTTACGCGTGATCCGTTGAGAAGCGAAATGCTACAATTACATTAAGAGTCAATTATTTACCAAAAATAATTGGAGGACAACAAATTCTGTTTTTTTCTTCATCGCTTTCCACTCATTTCTTTTGTTATCAAATTATATCGTACTCAATAAATTATGAAAAAACGAGGTTTATTACCTTGTGCATTTTGATATTGCAAAATGTTCGGCGTGATTACGCCTCGGTTAATCGTCTTTTTCTAATATTTTCTTCTTTTTCGCGTCAAAACAAACGCACAGCTCTCATCAACCAAACAGCCGATCAGCGTGGGCTATATATATAACCTAACTCTCGCGTGCGTGCAAACGCGCATAAAATTACATCGGAATCTCAAAGTTCGCCAGCGGCTATACAACCGGGAATAGGGAAGCGAGCGTTTGCTCGTCTCATTGATCTCGATCAACATGACGCACCAACAGTGGCGAGCGATGATGCCATACGTGTTATGACAGCGTGGATGTCGAGAATTTCACTCCCCACCCCCTATCACGACTTTACGATGTGTATTTTTGGCGTCCATGTCGATCGGCTTGCATTGAATTTTCAATTATAACTTTTGTGTGTGTGTGTGTGTGTGTGTGTGTGTGTGTGTGTGTGTGTGTGTGTGTGTGTGTGTATATACCAGTACGTGACGATACGGGTTTCTGGTGCCACGGGTTTTACGTAACGCGTGACATTCCGCGCAAGAAAGTTCACTTACGGCTCGTGCGCCGGAGAGCCTGTAGAGCGGAAAATGTGTATCGTACCCTTTGTTTTTAACGTTAATTAAACCCTCCGGAGTGAGATTTATCGTTGTTACGCGAATGAGAATAGAAAAAAAAAAATAAGATCGCATGACTACCTAATCCATATTGTATTGAATTCTCGGTCCTGGGAGGAAAAAACAAAAAAAAAATTGTACGTAATTGAGTTACTGGAGGAAGAAGCTCCATGGGAAATCCATCAGTGTCGCGAGCATGATTTTCCATCATCAATACATCACTTCGCGACGCTTTCATATACAGAAATACGTATATGCTCACCTTTAACTTTCATCGTTGCATCACGCAAAGACCTACGCCGCGTTACCTCCTCCGTCTCGAATAAATTTCGTGCCCAGAAGCCTCGCGTATAACCACATCGTTTTCTCTCGACTCGCGAGGCTGTCATTCGTTTCGCTTGATTTTTGTTTCCACGTATATATATACATACATACTTTGCTCATACTTTGTCTTCGATTTTTGCACGAATTAGAAGATCTCGCGCTATTCAATATTACAACGTTACGTGTGATGCACATGCACGTACGAGATGAAGCCATTGTGAAGACGCCATGCGGGATTGTACGCGGAAATTCAATGTATATACCCGTACGCGTGGTATACACAGGTCGTGTAATTAAATTTAATAAGCCCAAAAGCGCCGCACTTTTCGGGGTGGTAATTAATTTATCCAATCCCCGTGCACTTCCTTTCACCGCGTACACTGCAGCCATCGGATTCGCTATTTTCGGTTTTCCATTATTAGGTTTATCGAACATCTCGTCGCTACGTGCGAATCCGAACTTACGATGACGCGGCAATGAGACGAAAGACGCGCAGTTCCTCTAACGATTTTTACTTTCGTTCCGGTACACGTATATACAACACGGCACACATGAGTTTGCAAAGTTTGCCCATAACGAAGTAGCTGTGTACGGCAATAACAATAATCCATCGACGCGCCGCAATGCGCCTGTGATTATTCTCGTGCTGTGATGCAATGGTATACCCGATGAGGAGTACGTCCTTTGCGCTTTCGATTTCTTCGGTGCACTTACGCTGTTTCAAGTTTGCTTCGTGTCATTCATTCCTTTCTTCGATCGAAAGTTGATCGTTTCGTTATTTTCATATCCATTGACTGGGATTACAGTACGTAGAAAGTCTTTGTTTCGAGTTTCGATTTGTTTGATCGACACGGGTCCTGTGGCTTAATCATCCAAGTACTCTGTGATGATAAAAAAAAGTATACCGTAAGTATATTGCAGAGGGAACGTAAAATTGGTGAAATTCGTATCGATGCATTGTTATGCGGCCTTACTCGTATTATGAAACTCATATATTTTGCAACCTGCGTGCCTGCACAGAGTACAAAAGGAGATATATCTCTGCTTGAGCGTTGCAACGATACATAGTGCAAGCTCGGCGAAAAATGTTATCGTATACGCTATTCTCGTGAAAAAGTTAACACCCCGCCGATAAGCATTAGGTGTGACTTAGACGCGTCTGATTTCTTTTGAATAGCTACTGCTGAGCTATCGGTTGCGGCGCGTACTTTTTTTACAATATGCGAGATAAAACGTTTAATTTTTCATTTTGTCCGAGCTGAGGAGAGTTTTTGAGCTGGATTTCGCAATTTGCAAAGCCATGTCGGACTTGCTTATGGTTTCGTTAGCTCATGTACTTAATCTTCGAAGGTTCAGAGTGTAATGCACGTATACCCGATGTGCAATACTGTTCCAATATAGCTATTTCTCTATTTGGCAAGTACAAGTGGTATACAAGGGGCAGAATTCGCACATTGTGAATTTACATGTACACGTTTGAGCCGATGAATGCTTGTATGGTACACGCAGAAACTTTTTTTTCCCCCTTTTCTTCGTGATTGAAATAAAACAGAGAGTTTTTAGTAAAAATACACAAGAGATACAATCAATTAAATTATCTAATTAATCAATTATGGGGTACGTTGAAGCCCCACGCGAGTATATAAGTACGCAAAAATGTTCGATAAATAGGATCCCCATCTTTCTATGAAAGGCAAGATCTTGCGTAATTTAATTACCTGGAGATTGTAAAATTGATTGGAATAACGATGCGCATCCATACAAAGGACTCTATTCTTCAAATTTCATTAAGATTTAGCGTATTATCGGCTTGTTGAGAAAAAAAAAAAACAAATACTCCCTGTACACCATTTCACAGATTGATCAATCTCCTCGTCAGTTCGCTACATCCAGATCTCGACTTTTCCCAGCCCACCGTCAACGTCGGATCAGATTGACTCGTTCAATCTATGTACCCAACCGAGGGTTTTGCAAGGCTCCTTTATCAGAAGAAAAAAAAGAAAACCTTGAGAGTGGCGGGATAAATTATCCGTCGATCGCACATAATCTCTTTTACAATCCTCAAAGGCACACACGCACCGTCAGGACGGCAAGTATCTATACTCGCAATTCGAAAGACAAGCCCTCAAGGGCTCCCTCCAACTAATTGGCGTTACAAAACTCTCGCGTTACCACGTCCGCAAAACTTCCACTTGTATACACGACCTTACAAGGCCTCCTGTTACATTACATCCCACCACTTTTGCATAAACCATATACAATCGGGTTACGCGTTATTATATGGTACACAAAACGCTACTCCCCCGCAGCGTTTAATCAACTCGAGCGCAAATACACGAGTACGTCGATCGAGGATTAAGCGCCGGGGCTGTACATTCGCGCCGTCGATGGAGGAATTCATGAATTATTTGCGAAAAATTTCACGGCATATTGCGTTTGAATGCGTAATAACGCGCGGGCGTTCGATTGCTTGGATTTTAAACAACAGACGACCACGAGCACCGCGCCCGTTCGTACTGATACTTTATTGTTCGTTTGATCGACGGCTCATTAATATTGCGGTATGCAAATGTACGTACAGATGGGGGTTCGGATTTCCTGGAAGACAAAGATGATATTGGCACATTGCGCCGTCGTGACGACGAATACGAGTAGGTACTTGTTTATCATAATCGTTTGCGAGAAAAAAGGAAAAATCGGCAATCGCACGCAGCTCAGAGAATCAAGTGTCCGCAATCGTCCTTTTATTCTTTGGGTGAGTTTTTAATTGGCTCCCCCATGGAGAACAGCTGCAGCAGCCGATCCTTCGACAAACCGTGTAACGCAACCGTATGTATCCTCTAACGCAACGATCGACAGTCGCGTCGGACGGGCAAGAGCAATCTCTCGATTGGCAAACTGTACGAGGTACGCGCGGATAGTGGGTGGAAAACGCACACACGAGGTGTACAAATGTAAATAACAATCGGTGGGTACTTTTACAACTCTGGCTCGCAGCGATCGGCGCCTGAATCTGCCCCCGTACCTGTCGCGAATCGCGTGCCTGAAACACACACAGGGAATTCATTACGTAAAAGATGCGGCTCGAGCGGGACGAAGCAGCGTAAAAGAAAAATTTCGTTACGCAAGTAACGAGCACACGGAATTTATACGGGGGCGACGTGGCGGTGAAATGGAAAACGGCCTGCGGGATAAGGTGATGTATGGGCGAGAGGAGAGCCGCCGGACTCTCGGCTGCAGCCGCGCTGTATATCTTGTATAGGTATACACGTCGCGCGGTAAAGCGTTGATAAGTTGGATTTGTGGGTGTAGCTGTTGCGCT
Organism: Copidosoma floridanum; assembly: GCF_000648655.2. The sequence goes on along the minus strand of NW_019379486.1, from coordinate 2,318,015 downwards.
GCGTGCAAGTTCACCGATACGATGATAAGGCGTTGCTTACGCTATTTCACGGAACGCGGAAAAATTATACAAGTGGCGTGAAACAAAAAAAAAACAAACAAACTGATCCTTTGATTGTTGTATCTATGAAAATTTATTAGCTTGTATAGTACTGGCGTTGCCTTTTTTTAATTGCGATTTCTTTCTTTTTTTGTTCCAGGTAAGTTTCAATGGCTCTTTGCTTGGGATATTGATACATTGCGCTTTTCGTAAGTAAAAAAAAAAAAATGATTGTTGCTAAAATTTAAAAAAGCCTACATATTGCTGAATACGGTGTTGAGTGTCCATTTACGTCAGTCGCTTATTTTATCCGGACAACTGAATCCAGTGAAATTAACCAACGAACCTAACGATGTCCAAACAATTTTTCTGCAAAAACGTATCTGTGTAAACAATTTTTGAGAATACAACTGAAAAAAAAGAAAAAAAAGAAAAAAGAAATTTAAAAAGACAATAGAGATAGCGAAAATGATGGAGATGATCGTTTGCAAGAGCAAAACTGGTTTTTAGTTACTCCGTGACCCAAACGTCACTCTAGCTCTGGCTCAACCAAACTATCTTACGAGTATCCACTGTATCCACGTACCATAAACTGTAAATTTAACGTAACAAACAAGAGCTTTGTACAAAACTAGCTTGTACGGACCGAGTACGGCCAACATGTACATTAATGTATTGGCTCTTACATGTACATTCACTGCAAGTGTTCCGACTGTTGCATCGGACAATACCCACGATACCTCTACTCCCTCCCTCGAGATGTATACACAATACAAATTTATCTCATACGCGAACTCTTGTACACGCAAATGTGTGTGTGTGGCGTAATATGCATATCGGTGTAGATATACACGTAGAAGAGAGAAAGAGATTGCACGTCGGTGGCGCCGTCGCTCCCGGCTAAGGTAGTCGTCGTCGCCGTCGTCATCGTCGTCGTGCACCCAAAGCCCAGGAGATGCAGTCTATATATGTATATTTATATTCACGTAGGTATACATGTACCTGTCCGAGGGATTAATACGAACGTTTAGGGTTTTTTTTTTTTTTTGTTTAGTTTAGTTTGTTCCGTGTGTACCTACTCTGCCTGGGGCTACAATTACCTACTCGTGGCATTGTTGGTTTACAGCGTCGGCAAAGTCCACATGGGTATTAAAAAAAAACCTTTTATCCTTCCCAAATTTTCGGGCATTTCCAACTGCGTTTCCCACTCGTGAATTTATAATCTCTCGTGTGCGTGAAAACAGGATTATTGGATCAACCGTGTCATTAAGCCGGAAGAATTCGAATCAGTCCTTGTGTCATGATGACAATAAAACGCGTATACCTGTGCACTCTCGTATGAAAAGTAACGCTGAGCTGATTCGTAGGAGGGGGCTTCGTAATAATATATACTTTTATCATTCCGTCCGAGTATACGGTTGGGGTGACATTAGCGGTAAAAAAAAAAAGCCGTTCCGAGTAAGGAGGAATCGACAAAAAGAAGGTCGAGCCGCGCGCTCCGCGGTGCATTTTGATGAGAGACCAAAGGAACGGATTTTCGGCTGTCCTAATGAGGCGTCGTTACGCCCCGCGAGAGTCGAACAACCCCCCCCCCCTTCCTTCTGGTGGTTTTGCGAATCGTTCAATTGGTTCCGCGCAGCGCACCCTCTTTTTTTGCTGTAAAATCACGGGGTAAATGCCTGGCAATGAAATTTTTACCCGCCGACCCGCTTGCGCATAACTGTGGGATTCCCGCCGACCATCGTAAAATCCACAAAAGCCCTCCCTTATCCCAGATTTTGCACAGCGCAAACAATAATATCCCATAGCGATGAAAATTCACGCGATTCAATCGAGCTCTTCCATACCCCATGCAGTATAATCTACTATTCATCTTCAACTTTGATATCTCGCTGCACGTACAGGTATACATATAATATCACCTATATATCTTTCGAAATTATAGTCGGCCTATGCAATTAAGCTCTCCCTGTATCCCTAAACCCTTTATCTCTCGCGCGCAAAGAAGAAGCGGCAGCTTATAATAATAATGCGTATACGTACATATCATCTACATTTGTCGTTCTCCTCGAGCGAGAACGGGGGATAAGATCAGCCCAGGCACACGCGTACAATCGTCTTATCGCGCACCGGTTCCTCCTGTTGTATAGTAATAATGCAACCACAACAACAGCACCTATGTTGTACTCTCGTGCATGTATTTGTATGCTTGTATCCTTCATATCGAAGTCAACGAGTTTGAAGTCGAGCCTATACGCTGTATACATATGACTGCACGTCTCTGTCAAAATCACGTATATGTACGCACGCACGTATCTGTGCGGAGGCTCGCGTGTGCTATATGGCATATATCCTCCTGACTTCTTCGCACATTTTTACTGCTGCTCTTACATATATATACCTGCGCCCTGTGGTTGCATAGAATCTTCTTCTTTTTTTTTTTTTTTTTTTTTTTTTTCTCTCCGTGTGCGGGTATACGCCCGAAGTTTATTGCTGGAAACTCGTTTTCTCGCGCAGTCTTTTATTTTCCGCCATAGAGGATTATATTGCGAAAGTAATATTGCACGCTGCCTGCGCGATGACGCTGTGCATTATTTTCGTTGGGCAATGCACGTTTTACACCGTTGCCCCTACTGCTGCTGTACAGTTCTCTCGGCAAAACGAGTTTTTGGATTTCATCTCCATTGTGCTATTCACTTGCGCGCGAATACCTGTTTGATTTTTTTTTTGTTTTTTTTTTTGTTAAAATTGATTCTGCGCCATTGCCTTGTAACGCCTCGTCTCCCCTGGGATTGAGCTTTCGTCGCGCATAGGGAACCAAATGTGTATAAAGAACAGCCAAATCGCCTTGCGCCTCCGTCAGCCTCGTAACACCGAGAAATTCCAGCTCGTCGCGCCATGTGTCACCCCGTCCCCTCAAAAAAAAGCTCCTTCGACGGAAAAAAAAAAAAAAAAAGAAAACCTCCCCAAAGTACATGCGCGCTCCCTCCTTCCTCGCAAGAGCTCATCCTGTTGATACAACTCTTTTTCTTTTTTTCCTTTTTTTCATTGTCACGCGTTCAGAGAATTTCCCCGAGGACGAGAGAGAGAGGAAGCCTAATTGAGACGCGGTTTATTAATACGTCGCGTCGGCGCCCGCAAGCTCGCGCGGGCCTTTTATAAATAGTCCGACCGACGCATTCCTCGCGGTTAAAAGGTCCGAGCGTTTATTACGGTGGGTGCATGCGAGCGGTACAGGGATATTGGTTGTACACCCGAGCCACCGTGTAACGCCGAAAATGCCTGCAGTGCGTTGTGGTATGGTTGTCGTTGGGTTCATTTTTTTTTTTTTTTTTTTTTCTCGATGAACGACCCGAGTTTGTTGTAACGGTAAGTTTTTTGGTTTTCGTCAATCAGTATTCCCAACTGTCATTCCAATCTGCGTCATTGAATGTGCTGTCAAACATTGGCCACTATTTTATTTATTTGTTTATTTTTTTCAACACTTTGTTTTTTATACAGATGTCTCTCTGATGTGCTCGCGTGATTTCATTTTTCCGTACAATTAGCTAGCATTTCGAGAACAAAAAAATTGCATTTGCGAAGGTGCATTGTAAAAAAAAAAGTTAACAAACAAACGTTCCCTTTTAAAAACACCGGCAATCCACGTAAAGCGGTGGCAAGCATTACTATCCGCACTTAACGAAGACAATAAATTCCCGAGTGTCCATTAAAACCTTATAACCGCTCGCCCGCATATACACACATGCCTATATATATATATGTATCCACGTACC
>NW_019379486.1:2276565-2314172 GCF_000648655.2 Copidosoma floridanum | reverse complement strand
ATATATATTACACTCGCGCGCATGTAAAAACGAAAACATCGAAACCCTATGCTTATAGGTATGTATAAAACGCACACACAAGCTCGTACGATTAAATCGGCCTCCGTGGAATTCCCCGCGCGAGAAAAACCACGTATACTTATAGCGTATACCCGAACAAATTCTCCGCGCAAGAGCGAGAGCTCCTCCGCGTATCGTAGGTATATGTACGCACTTTCCCTCTCGCGTATCCCCCGTGTCGACCACATCGGGGACTTGACAATACTTGTATACGCGTACACCCGTGGCTGAGCTTCGTACGAAGAATTCAAAGAAAATTCTTTTTTTTTTTTTTTCCCCCTATAATATACCTAAGTTCTCATCCATACCGACGAGTCACGCATACCAATGACGTCATGCGCTGTACCCCATGATACTGCAGCATCAACTCAATAATCTAGAGGGCATGAAAATCTTCGGTCATTAATTGTGACTGAAAGATAGTATAGTGGCAACTAAGAGAAATCGTGTTAGAATCACTTGGCGCAATAAACAGAAAAAAAAAAAAAAAAAACAACACGTTGCCATTACAAAGAATATATAATGAAGCAACGACCCTCGTGCAGATGCGTAGGACATCCAGAGCGACAGTTGTGCATATAGTATTTATATGGCCGGGACGATTTGCGAAGCGGGGCGAACATTGTTGCGGCCAATTATCGTCAACGTCTCATCGCGCCGTCATCGCAAAACGACACCTTGTTGTAGGTACAGCCAAAAACAGTACTTCGGACACCTCGGAGCATCGCATAATTATTTTTATACCCGTTCCGTGTCTCTGAACTCGGGTTTTCGCGCTGGGCCTTGATTCGCTCCCTTTCCGTCCTTGCTGCACGCATACACATTGTACTTCGATTTTTTTTTTCTTGGATAGTTTTCATAAGATAAACGATAGCGTTTTATGAAAACGTGAACCCAAACGGATGATTAAACTCTTCGTTTCGTTAATGTAATACACGAGTTTGTCAAATTTTAATGATGCACTGCGCAAACTGCAGAATCTAGAGACTCGCTTGTATATGCTTGGAGGCTGGGAGGGGGGGAGGTCTTCTCGTGACTCTAGAATAATATTTTCCAACTCGCTTGCTCGGCCCAGCTGAGGGTGGAAGATTTCGCTCTCATTCATGTCGGGAAATCAAGGCTCTCTTAACCGACCAATTAAATTTCGTGATTTGCCAACTTTACAACTTTCTCACTGATGGTAATTGGTACAGTTGCGTGCCTCAAATCCTCCATCTCGCAGTTATTCTCATGTGATCGGCGTGTGTCTATATATACCCACCGGAGCTAATAATAACTAAATATCTCGGTGCAATCGAACCGCGGTATATTAGCTCCTCGATACATTCTCACGCGCGTATTATGCACGCACAGCACGACAATTACATCGCGATCACTATGGTTGCATTTTTTTTTCCCTCGACTGCGCGCATTTTTTCCGCGATCGTCTTCTATTTTTATACTACCAGAGGATAATGATGATTTTTCGTGATTACTGCCGGCTCGTTGTCGCGTGTCTCTACAGTGTTTCATGAAGTATGCGAGTGAGATAATGACAAGTGCGCAATTTTCAACATTTTGTTGTTTGGACATTTAATTTTTGTAGCGCTTAGAGGCTCGTTTTGTGAAAGAGAGCAACAAAAATATAACACATATAAATTCAATCTAATAATAAAATTTATTTCTCGTATTTACTGTTTTTTTTTTTTTTTTTTTTTTTATAATTACAGAAAAAAAATGTAATTTTCCAAGTATATCTTTCACCTTCGAAGGTACGTTTTATATCCTTCATTGTGTCTGTACAGTCACAGCATTTAGATTTCTGTTAATAGTTTGTTTCATTTAATTGTTTGACAAACTTTCCTTGGCTTTAGATAATAAAATCATGCCAGCAACACATCAATAATTTTCATTATGTTTTGAGACAGATGATCAATACAAAGTTCTTTTATCAATTAAATTTTTCAAAAAAATTTTAAAGTATCTACATTACAAAGAAACGTAATTGGAAAGATGTACACATACTCACAAATGATGACACACAACGATATGAGAAAAAAAAGCTCAGTTCCAACAACCTATTTTCCAACATTCTATCAACTGCTTCACGTAAGGAGAAACAAATACTTCCCCGTAAAGCTGGAAAAGAACAATATTCCGTTATTACCGGCGAGAGCAGCTCGTGCGAAAAAAAATTCCAAGCACGTCACCTTTTAGAAGAAAAGTCGACGCCCGCTCGCTCGGTCGCGTCAAAGTGTCACACGTGAGCGTCTACGTACTATATTTTCAACGGAATTGAGAAAAAAAAGCCCCACGGGCATCGTAACACACACTCATATGCATCCACTCCACAAATGTCCCCATGTCTTCTTGTTACAACAAGGCTCTTTAACGTCCAAAAGGATCGAGATAAGCTTAGAGAATAAAAGAAAGAAACAAGCAAATACGCGCCTGACCTCGTATTACGCATCGGAGGCCAAATCTCCCGTTAGCGGAGCAGCGCGCAGCTTCTGAAAAGGCGCAGCTTGACTCACTTACGTGACGCGCCGAGATTCCTCGCGCCGGGTTTATCGGGGCGCGCGATCTCGTCTTTTAACTCGCTCCTTTGGCTCTCTTTGGAAGCTTATGGAGTTTAAGGTTGAGCTGAGGAAAGAAGCACACGCGCCTCTCCGTGTTTAATCTGCTCCGTGCGTAGACGCGTCTCGAGCCATTGCGATCTTCGTGGTTTTGTAGGGCTGGAATTGGTTGCAGTCGTTTTAGGGGCCTGGAATGCAAAGTGTCGCGTTTACAAGGGATTCAGTTTGAATGTAGGGATTGACTGAAAACGTTATAGTTTGATTCAGAACATCCTGATGTGTATCATCAAAAGTCAATCGAGGAACATGAACAACACAAAAACCGATGTAATACCTAATTAAGTTTCCCTACGAAAAAGTCTTTAGAAGAAAATGTTTCACGTAGCATTAAAAATGTTTGTGACTACGAGTTTTGTTAAAATGTAAATCTACCGGAAACACCTGTGCCATCGTGATGAATAACGCTGGTCGGCCTGTGATAAATCGCTTGTCTTTCCCATCAAATTATATACAAGCGATCAATCGAGACAGGCATTGCTAAATACACGTCGCTCGGACTAATGGTTCGGTGAAAACATTTAAAAATCAAGATGATAAAATTTTCTTTTATTGCCATGTGCCATTTGCACGATCTACCCAACAAAAACAAATGAACGAAACCTGGCAAAACAGTTGATCCACCAGCCGATTTATTCCCACCGATGGAAATCGATTGAAAAAAGGGGAAAAAAAAAACATGCTTTCTCCTTTCCTCTGGAAAGATCTCAATCCCTATCTCGATCTCCATCTCTCGGAGAATCATGTGAACGTGCATCAAGTTCAATTTTTCTGCCTCCGTGCGAGCACGTGCAGTTTGTCAAGGGTTACAAGAGCACTTGTATACATAGAGGCTGAGAAACACATGACTATATACGCTTTCGCGATCGCGTACGAGACGGGAGCTCACGGCTTTTCCGATATGTTTATTGTTTCTTGGTTATTTATTTATTGTTTCCTCAATTTATGTGCAGATTGTCACGTGTGCTCCCTCGATCGAGTGGAGGAGACAAATGAAAAAAAGAGTCAAAAGAAGCGAGCAACACTTGCGTGGAATCTAAAACATCGTACACCAGAGTCGTTGGCTGACAAGTAGCTCCTCAGCATTCGGCTCACAAAAACCGCGCTCGTGACTTCCCTCCGAAACTAGTTGACATATATACAAGCCACAAGTATAATTCCAGGCATCGCGTACACGTTGAAATACATGCGAGAGGCGAAATGAAAAAAAAAAAGAGGTGAGTCCACGGTGTGTGCGTGAGATCGAAGGAGTGGCTGTCCTCCTGGCGACCGATCCACATTCAGACGGTAGCCGACTCCTTGGTTTCCGGCCTGAATTCTTCTTTTTCCCTCGTTCCCAGCTCGCTTTGGGTCGTCTCCTAAGCACGAAACCGCATGTGTGCTCGTACTTTTCAAAAGCATATTATTATATGTGCTGGTCCACGGGTATACAAATGAGTCTCCGAGATAAAATCTAGTTGATTGTTGCGTGAGAAATTACGGTGGCTCACGCGGGACGATTTCAATAAATCCCGCAACCGATTTCGATAATCCCCAAGGGTGCACTCGAGCGAACAATACACCGCTTGATGCAGGATTTTCGCCGGTGAGTCCGCGATTCAAGGTTGAATTATTCGAATTTTCAGGCGCAGTTCAATCAGCCACCCACTCGCCGACCTTTCTATTGTTGCATACCCCCCCCCCCTGACAGAGAGTATAGGAACACGCGGTGCAGGTATCACTCCCTGCAGATACATCGTATGGTGGCTGGTTGAAATTTTCAGCGAATCTCCTGCTTGTACGTTTCATTACCACCGCCTTATACGTGAGCGTGCGTGCGTTGACGATACCATCTCGCTTTCTTCCTGCTTCGTGTATCGTCTCATTGTAATCCGTGGGGGCGTGGGCGCGACAAATGATCGTGCAGAAAAATTCCGCGATCCCGGCCGTACCGGACAGAGAAATCGATTTCAACCTGATGGCGTTTTTGTCTCGGCGTGTATATATAATATATAATGTGCACGTGAGAAGGTGCGGATATATCAGCCTGAGATTCGAATCTGCGGAGGAGGAGGGTATATATATTTACATATATATAATCGACGAGTTGCAATGCAAATACGGCTTCGCTTGCGACGCTATACAGAGGTGTATATGTTATTATGGTGTGCCCGTGGAGAGCATACACGCACACATCGAGTTTTTACATCGATAAAAGGAATAGGGTTGTTTTTTGTACGGTTATTGCATCCACAGAGGTGGTAGGTATATGTTTATGGGGCTGATTGAGTGCCCTCGTGGGTTTTGTATATTTTTTAGGGTGGCTTATACATACATCAACGCTTTATCGATTTGACGGCGTAATTGAGATATTAATTGTACTTTCATTTTTGTGTGCTCCCCCTTTTTTCACGCTACGGTATGTATACATTTGTGTTGATAATATTGATGGTAGTTTTATTCGTTTGTACTGTATGAAAATTTCCAAACTTTTTTTTTCTTTATATTCATATATATACGTGTATGCAAAGAGAAGCAATAAATACGCGTCTGAAACTCTCGTGCGGAGGTTTCGTAACCCGCAGAACAAATTAAGATTTCACAAATTGCCTACGCGACTACTCCAAACGCAAGTTGACCAAAAAAAATCCGGTGATCTCTCTTTCTCTCTTTGGACGGGAAACACGTAGGTACCTACACCTATTCCTTTCAAAATTCAGGTACATAATGATTTCTCTCTCACGCTGTACTTTGAGCTCAACCGGTCAGTCATAGCCAATATAATATAAATACGCTCAAGTAGCACCTATGCCTTCATTTCAAGAAAATTCGCTCGATGCAAATATATATGTATATAAAATGCGTTGGTCCAAGGCCCAATTTTCCTCTCTCGTTTGCAATAATGGGGTACGAATATAACTACTTCTGCATACGTTGCACTCTACATTCTCGAAAAATCAAAGAAAAAAAAAATCGGTCACACACAAAGAACCCACCTACGTGGCATATGGCTACCTGTACGCAACATAAAATGGTTAGCCTACACAAATATATACTCGACTAGTGTGTTGGCGAATGTATGTCTGGGCGTGGCATATGCACGTATATATCGTGCTTTACTTTCCGCACACCTTTTTTTACCGACAGTCTAGACAGTTTTGTTCCTCGCCCCGATTTGCATTTGAAATATTATAAATCCATTACACGATACATCAATCGCGGAATCGACACACCTATAAATTCTTTCGCGGCAAAAACACGCGATTTATAATCAAACGTATGGGAAAAATGAAATGCAAACGTTACGTGTTACATCCTCGTTTCCGTCGAATCGAATTAAGTAATGAACGGTAGCGTCCTGGTGTGAGAGGTACAACGCATTGAAAAAAAAAAAAATCCCTGATAACTTTACTTTCGTCGGTCGGCTGGAAAAATCGCGGCAGCGAAAGAAACCGGTTGTATGGGTGTTGCGCGGAGCTCTCTTCGTTTCGCCGATTCGAAAGTTTCCGGATGCCCTTCCCACACCTCCGGGCAATCGTCCCGAATAAACGGCTTATTATTAAACACCTGTTTATTTCGCTCAACAAGTTATACTTACGCGAGTAATGATAGGATCGGCGGACACGCGCGTCCGTCAATCCATCACGTGAGCTGTTGTCTGTATACACTAGCGCGCGTGTAGGTATTTATCTCTTATTCAACCGCGATTTATTCAGTCACGGCGAGAAAAAAAGAAAATACAAGTGTCCGAAAAACCAAGAAAAATCACGCGAGATTGAATAATGCGTCAAGCGGCTTTTGTGGAAAAAAAAAAATTAACTTGATTTCGCGCGAGTGCGTTGTGAGTGGGTAAAAACAGGAACTGTCGAGTCGGTGTTATTTCCGTGGTATGAAAAGTGAAAACGAGCCTCGTTATATCTGCTGCGAGCTACGGCCGCCGAAGATTCGAAGTTTGGGGGGGAAAAAATAGCTTACCTTAGTCCTCGATCTCGTGGTGAGAGTAAAAGATATCTGAATTTTTTTTTTTTTATGCGTTCGCGCGGTATTAGTTTCGTTACAAGTATCAGAGATGATTAATAGACGTGCAACTGGATGTTGTCGACTCGACTGGTCTTATATTAATAATGCAAAGTTATACAAAAGTACGCAAGTTATATAATAATTTTAGATTACATTTTTTTGTACATTAATTTTGTACAAAGTTGTTGTATCTCGTGCAAATAACTGTTGATGTTTGTAAAGTAGAAGACATTGCTTAGGAAGTCACAATTTTTTAAGATTTTATTGATATTTTCATGACATTCATTTCCATGACTGATGAGTCAAGCACATGCGTATGATAATTGTAATTCAAAGATATTAAAAAAGAACTTAACTTTACCTTCTCAGGCTGATATTCTGAGGGTAATTTTGACATTCTAAATTACCATCATATTTTAAAGATAAATGCAAACTAGTCTGGAAGGTTACTTATGCCTTTTCTATCGATAATGTGTTCAATAACCAATCCTTATCGACAAGAATTTAAAAAATCGTCTGACCTCGCGTCTCACGAATAAAGATATACACGATTTGGCAAAAAACAAATTAATTCTGTACCATTAGACTGAAAGTATTGCTAAAATTATGGAACGCGTTTCAATATTTCGCAGTGTATTTGCAACTGATTATTATTAAAATATAAATTTTTAAGGTAACTTGTTCCCCCCTCCCCCTACTTTATCAACACGAATCGAAAAAATTGTCTTGTAAATAAATACTACAAGATTGGGATAGAAAAACTTTGTTCCACGTTGGCATCAGAATGAAATAAAATAAATTTTTTTGGAAGAATTTTTATTTGTTTTTTATTGATGCTGATTGAAGGAATTTATGAAGGATCAAAAAAATAATAGATCAAGGGTCGTATATATAAAAAAAAAAAAAAAAAAAAAAAAAAATCGAAAGATTGAGCAAACGACACAAACTGACGCCCAACTTTTGAACAGTATCTCGTGAGTTTAGACTTTTTTTCCAAGTCCACACCTTTACATACATCGGCAACCAACAAACCTCTTTTACGCCTCGACTACCGCGCGCGTACACAATAAAACTCGCGCAAGCTTGCCCAATCCCCGGTATCATTCAGCGTGTACGTGTACGTATACCCAAGAGAGAATTTACACCTATACCCATGTTCTCCTGTACAAAGCACCCCATAATTTTCCTTCCGGATGTGCCCGTCCATTTCGCTAGCGCTTTTTTTTATTCCAGCCACGAGACGGACGAAGAGATCCTCTCGACGTTTTATTGGCCCGTATTTTATGGCGCGTCGCAAAAACCCTCCGCTGCAGCGCACTTCTATTCCCCGCATAATAGTTTTTCGTTCACCTGCTTTTTTTTCCACGGATTTTTCTTTCGCGCTTTTGCAGCCGACTGTCGTCGAATATGCGTTCAGAAAGTCCGCCCGCGGTACGCAAGGTGTGAATGTTAGCTCTTGCTCGGTCGCTTGCAGAGTTCCTCTTTTTTTTATTTTAAATTTATGAAGCGCAGACTGAAGTGAGAGAGTTTCTGACTAACTCGTAAAATCATGGGTTTAAATATGCGTGAACTGTAAGACGAGTCGGTATAAATGTCTTTTAAATACCAGCTATTCTAAAAAATCCCAAAGTTTCCATGGCTCCTTCATTAAGTACTTGAGATTTCGAACAGTATACAAAAATCTCAAGTAGGTGTACCTACTTACTGGAAGTACCATATAGAAACCTCGCAATTTTGATTTCAAGTGGCTCCACTTCCCGTTACAGAGCAACAATTACTTGCTCATCGGACCGTTTTCCGTTCCCAATGGTAATTTCCGTAATTACCGAAATCCGAAGTAGAACATGCTAAACCCGCTAAACGTTGGAAATCGAACAACTCTCGCATTTTACCGTTCGGCCCTAATGTGCCTTATTATTGCGCGTGCGCTGATGCGAGAGAAAGAGTGAAAGTACATATATATGCCCAAAAGTACAATGGGAACCAACGCTATACTTAAGTATCGAGTAATTACCAAAAGTTTTTTTGTTCCACAATCATAACACACGCGTCCTTTGCTGTTTCCCTTTTTCCTTGTACCGCTTACGTGTATGAGGTACCTCCGATAATAAAAAATTAATACCAATTGTACGCGATTATTTCTATAAAAGATACGTATTTCCCAAAGGTTTGCCAACGGCGTTTATGTGACAACAGACGTCTTGTCTTACTTCTATATACTCACCCTTGGGATCACTAGATTTTCAATTGTACTGTACGAAGTTCGTGAGACGTGTATCCAATGAGTTTTTTTTTCCCGTACATTATAAGCATACGCTTAAAAATTTTCGAAAACAGTTGTTTTTTTGTTAACTTTGGTTTTTCTCTTGAATCACACGTGAAAGTGCTCGATTCGCCGTGACGGAACATGGATTGCCCACGATTCGTGGATTTTTTCGGTCAATCAAAAATTCAACTCGTAATTGAGGGACCACTCGAGAATTGGTAGTTCTTTTGTTTGGTGTCGGGTAGAAAGTGCGGATGGTGTAAAGCGTATGCGCAATCTGATTATTTAGAAAAAATGCACGAGCTGTTTTCAAGCTGTTAATAAACTTTTCTTTGTCCAAGTAAAATTTTACCATTTGCCTAAAATTCCATTGCATGGTTAAAAAAAAAAATAATAATTTCCAAAGAGTACGATTATTAACTTTGCTTTTACTCAACATGGCAGCATATATGTTCAAAAGAGTAACATGCGTCTGTTAATTTAAAATCGTATAAATAATAAAAGGAATGAAAAAGATAGCAAAAGATTCATCGTTTAAGACTAACGTGGTCGAAACCTGCAGTGTCACTACATTCAAACGCCAACTCCATTGAAGTCTGGCGTTAATCAGCCATAATACAGGCCCTCGGTCCCATTGCCTAGAGGCTCGATCGCCAAATTCCACGCAGCCGTCCTCGAAATTTTCCACCCGATTTCCTAAGCCCTCGCTCGCGCGCACACGAGTCCTTCGATCCAACGAACCAAGCCAACATCAAAGGCTTCCCCCCCTCGACGAACCGTGCATTGAATCACGCGTATACCTGCATCGAAGAAAACCGCCGTCCCTCTGGATCCTTGGAGGAAAAAATACAAGCGTCAAAATACCATCAAAGCTTCGTTTGTGCGCGCATGGAATGGAGGAAGAAAACGAGGGCGACTCCATCCCCTGGCCCATCGAAAATCGGGACAAAGTGGCAGTTCTTGAGTTTCAGCCCCTTCTCCCTCTCTCGCATTCTTGATTGTCCCTTGCACCACCTGGACTCTGCCATGGCCGAGAAGGACACGCGATTATCAACGGGCCCTCCACCCGGTGCGTGCATACATGTGCATCTTTCGATCGAAATAAGAGACGTGAAGAGAAGGAAGGGAGGGAGTTGGTTCGAGCACCGATAATTATTGCGTTTGTGTGCGTGCCGAAGCAAAAGTATAATATATACATATATAGGTGCGCACACAAGAGACGAAAGCTGAATCATTGTTGCGATGGACTTTTACGATGTATATATATTTACCATAGTACGCGTTTTAGGAGACAATGGGTGTATAGGGTACCCTTTTTTTTCTTTATCTCGATGACCTTTAAATTAAAAAGGTGTAGCATTCCCGTTTGATACAACTATGGCTTTGGGATCGGTATAGAGTGTAGTAGTACGTGTTTTTCTGTTCGTCAATACATTATATTGAAAGTGTGTGATTATGAATTGGCAATTTTATCATCGTAAGGATATGAAAATATTATTTACAAACTATGATGATGCGTTGATGAAAAAAAAAAATATGTATCATCAAACATCCTTAATCGTTAGTCTGCAACCTTAACGGCACACCTCGAAAAACAAATATCCCCATTTATTTGAAAAAAACGTTTTGTTTGCGCGTGCAGTCTGTCGTTTTTCTAAATTTGGAGAATAGCTACTATAGGAGAGACTAACAGATTGGGGTCGTCAATGAACAATAACGACCGGTTGGATTGCGTCTCCTTCCTTTATTGATTATATCCATACAATCGATGAAATCAAACAGTATCCATCTGTATGGGTGCGCAGTTTATTGAAATAGGAGATCCGTACATAGTGCATACGTGCCTTTGTCCGCGCAGCTGTAAATTTCTGACTAAATGTGGGGCACATTGGCGTGTTTTCTCCCTTATTTTTTGGGGGGGAAAATGCGCGTGTTATTGTCATTGCGTAAGACCGCGTGGTTGTCGATAAAGGGATTCGTTTTTTCGCTAATTTTCAGGAGCTATGCTCTGCTATATGGATTACGCATTGATTTGACTCAGTATCACTTTTATTTTTTCTTTTGTTCAGTGCTTATGGCTGTTTTATGTCGTACCTATATGTGTACAGATGATTTGATTTCATGTGTGTGGCGTGTGTATCATGTAATGGAATTTCTTTAGTTTTTACGCAATAATGTGATCTTCTGACTCTACAGTATTTTAGATATTTTTTAAAATAAAATAATAGTAACAAAATACCAAGATAGATTACTAAGCTGCAATATCACTTACATAAGTTTAATTGATCTCTAGCGTAAAAATTATTTAATTTGAATTTACATCAACGTTATTATTATTATTTTTTCTGTGCTTATGGCTATGGTTTTATGTGCGTTAATTTAGAATACAGTAATGTTGGTAAGTATGTGTACACACATAGCCGAAACCGCAATTGCTTAGTTACGATAGGTATTAAATAAAACGCAAAACTGAAACAAATAAAAGCGTATCTTTTCATCCTCTGGAAACGATGAAATTTACAGAAGCAACCCCTCTGTATCGAATGTCAAACAAACTTGGGAAAACCATAAAGAAATTTGCCTGTCCATCGTTAACAAGTGGCTTAGTCACTCGAAATAGACACATAAATCAAAAACCCCTCATGAAACCTCGTTACAAAAAAAAAAAAAAAAAAAAAGAAAACCAGCCACCCTAGCCCTTTCTCCTCCCCCACAAAGACTCATTATGGTCTGCAACAATATTCCCCCTACCCTTAAAAAACCAGCAACTACGTGTTCCCGTCTCCATAAATCCATCATCTTCAGATAGATATTTGCAGCAACTATACGTATAGTGCAACGTCCACCGCAGCGCACCCTCCCGCAGCGAGTCCAGATCGGCTCACTTGCAAAAAAGCCATACACACTTCGATTAATTGGATTACATGTGTACGCTATACACGCTGGAACGAGCAGTGTCGGTACATGAAGTCTAATTCTCCTGTGCAAAAAAAAAAAAAGGAAACTACCCTCCATCCCCATGCAAAGGCCCTCACGAGGATTTCAGTACCCACATATAGGTAGTGTGCACAGTGGCAGATGCGCGTTTCGTATTGAGAGTGGAGTCGGCCATTGTGTTATTACTTGTACGCGCTATGCGAACCCACGTACAGCTTACCCCTGTGTGTTGTATATATATAGAGTTATAGAGTCACACACGTGTACCGTATATAATACAGAGGTGTCGGCCACACACCGGGATAAGTAAGTACAATGTCTGAAAGTCGGCGCGTGTCGTTTTTTTTTTTTATTTTTTTTTTTTATTATTCGTTCATTCATTCATTCATTCTTCCATTCGTTCGTTTGGATCTTCGAGTGAGTGCAACGTGTATGTATATTCGGTTACACTGTAATTACGAGAGGCGGCACCGATGGGCGTTTCTCAAATTGATATTTGCTCTGCTGACTTTGATTGAGAGTTTCTTGTTTTTTTTTTTTTTTTTTTCCATCACTTTCTTTCTCTCTTGTTCTTTTTTTTTTTTCCGTGCAGTGGACGCATATTAATTATGGAAGTAAAAGCTTATAGGTACAGGCGTTACGCAACATGTTTTTCTTTTGCTTTGAATCTCACAGTGCAGGCGTTTTCTATTGACACAACGACAAATACGTAGTATAATGGTAACGGCACTTATGCTAAACCAAGTGAGAAAAAAAAAATCCTTGGCATTGTCTCCGATGCGCTCATCTTTGCACTCTTCGGTTTATTTATAATGCGCAGTACAAACACTGGTTTCACGTATTAATACCCCGTCCCTCGTTTTGTGCGCTCGACTTTACGATCGATAAACATCCGAGGCCGTTATCTGCACCGTATTTAATGGGATTTTCCCCAAATATCTTTTGCGGTTCGCAAAAAAAGTTGAACAAAACTCACGTCATCGGGAGACTCTTGTCTCTGGGTGTGTATTTACGTATAGCATCTGTGACCCTGAACGTGAACATTCCGAACGTCTGCTTTTACTTTGGAGGTCGCGTGTGCGGTTCTCGTGACAGTCCGCGAGTAGAGCCGTAAAAGAACAGCGCGTAAATATAATTCTGGCCTCGCGCGTGCAAAGCGGTACATGATAAAACTGCAGCACGCTCGCGGCGGTACTTTTGCGAAGATACGCCCAAGCGGTTTACAAGTTTACCGATACCTATAAGCTTGTTCTTGTACTTTGGTGGAGGTGAAGTCACTTTTATTTTTTTCATTTTATTTTTTTTTTTTTTTTACTTGTGACTGTTCAGAACATTAATCCATCAAACGTATCAAGTTACCTGATTCTCGCAAATTTGAACGCAAAAACAGACACAGCTATTTTTTTTAATTTTACAAGCAATGAAAAAGCTATCCGATTTGCGCTTGGGCACGCGTAATTAATACTGCAATAGTACGTTCCTTTATTAAAATTACGTAAGTTTTATCACCATTTCTAAAATTGCACATGTTCAACGACAAAAAAAATTTTGCAATCGAAATAAAAAAAAATCAAAAATAAGATATTCGTAACCCCAATTTTTGCAGTGCAACGAGCATAAGAGACAACGAAGAGGAAGCGGTTAAAAGAAGCCTTGGTATCATTACAAGCCGCTTTGCTCTCGCTCGCGTCTCTCTTCCTATAAATTACCCTTCGTTCTTTACGATACGCGGTAATGATTGCTCAGCGTATTATTTGAAAAACTACAGGTACTGCAGCTACTTTATCTCCCTATTAACCTTAGTTTGTATAATTTACAAAATATAATGCGGAGGAATGTTAGCTGTAAGGCAAAACTCTTGCTCTGCTCTCTCGCAAGAGAGTAATAATTAATTATAAATTATTTGTTTGTTTTTTTCTGATTTTTCGATACATTTTTGAAAACTTATTTCAAGGGCATTTATTAATTATTTGGTTTGTTAATTTCGTGTATTTATTAGGGGAGTCACGTGAAATCATTAGCCATACCGATTTCCGGATAAAGTGTACGAACCGAATAAATGATGCAATCCGATCGTAAAAGCATAAAAATTAATAATTCCCAGGAAACTTCCTTCCTCGCGTAAGAAAAAGGGCTGAGGGATAAATGGAATTGAATTAAACTTGCGGCAGGAAGAGACGGAGCAAAAGCAATCGACAAACGGCGTTGCATTAAAACCTTAACGCGTACAAATTACACTACGTACATTATACTGTGAGGCGGCGTGTACAGCGTGAAAACGGTCCGAACCGCGCGATTTCACTCTCGCGCTGGACAATCGCGTGTGTCCAAACAGCAACCGATCTATACCGATCGTCGGGCCATTTGTACACTCGTGAACTCGGACAGCAATGGGAATATCGTGCCAGGAGTAAAAAATAAATAAATAAATAAATAAGTAAATAAATTATTAAATAATAATGAAGCAGTGGATCTTAAAGAGTGACACGCGAAAAATAACTCGAGTTTCCCCTGCAACGCGAAAAAAGAGCGTATATCTCTCTCTCTTTCGAATCGTTGTGCTCTCCCTTTTTTCCGTGGGTATGTGTATAATATATAATACCCATGGATATGTACAAATGAGCGGAGGGGCGAAGGGGAGAGAAATCGCTGCGCGTGAGCTTAAACGGCCGCGCGTGCAATTCAGCTCTCGGAAACGCGAGGATCGGCAAAAGAAGGGAGAAACTCTCTCGGGCGATTTTTGCTCCTTCGGATTGATATTCCTTGTAATTTAGACGTGCTCTCGCGAGCGAGAGTGTGTGCACGTATGTGTATACATGGTATCTTTGCCACCTCGTGATATGCTTTACGGTCTTACTGAGGGTTCCGTACGTGTATATACGATGTACCCCGACGCTGTCGGGATTTATGTTAATAAGAGCGTGCAAATTATGCTGTTTTTGTTTTTTCTCTTTCTTTCGTGGCTGGAGGGGGTTTTGTTTTGGTTTTGTTTTTTCTCAACTTTAACGTGATTTAGTTGGAAGGGCAGAATCTTCATTGAATTTTTTTTTTTTTTACTTTTTATTAATTTGAAAAATTGTATTTTCCATTTATTTTTATTTCGCGACTGTTGTTGAAGCTTGGAATAATCCAATAAGTCGACTGTGCTATAAAGTTGTGAATTTTTTTTTTTTTTTTTTCAAATGTCATGCTAATTGAAGTAATGAAAAATTGAACATTTCTTAAAAATAAATTGGTAAAATCAAAAACATAAATCTTGCTAAATACATTAAAATTTGTATAGACGAGTGTTGGTATATATAAGTATTGTCTTAAAAATCAATGGGTAACCATTGAAAATCACTGTATAATAAAGAAATACGTTCAAACAATACTTTTTAAGTCAGTACAGATTGTGGATGTTGAATTCACAACTAAATTCGAATATTCGACAATGAAAAAAAAAAAAAAATCCAACGTCGATTTCTACGTCTATCATTTTATATATGGTTATTATTCATTTAGTGGACTCACAAATGTTTGTGATCTTTCAATCAATTTACATTGCATGTCTATAAGGGTAAGGGACTCGATTTTGAGATCTTGCTTTGGTCGATTACTGTGAGTCTCTGTATTGTTCGACCAAAATATTCACGGTAAATTAAAAGAACACAAGGGTTTGAAAACCAATTCTTACTTTTTTACTTACCAAAATGGCTGAATCTGTTTGGGAAGGCTATAATCAACCACTAGCACAATAGCGTTAAATCAATCTTAACAAAATATGCGACGATGAGAAACACCTTAAAATTAGAAAAAGAAAAAAAAAAATTTCTGCTCAGAATCCCAAGGTACAGTATAGCCACACCTCATTTTGTACACAGTAGCCATAATGTACTAACAAAAGGCGCGTGCCGGCAACCACCGATCTCTTAAGAGAGCTCTTGCCGATCGGTGAACCGTATCGGCCACGTAAGTATATAGGCACACGAAGGTAAAAGGTACGTAGGAGGGAGTTGGTGGGTTACTACAATCTACCAACTTATTTTCCTGCGGTTGTGTTTGCGGTTGTATTGTCGGCGCAGGTCAGTTGCAGCTAAGGTCGTTGGTTTGGGGGCGGGATCTTAGTTGAGAAACACACGTACATTTCTTCTTTTTTTTTTTTCTTCGAATACCGTCACGATTATTATTACATATATCCTTTACTATATGATAAGATAATCATAAGCCCCAGACACACGTATACACCTACTGTGAACGAAATTTCCATGAAAATCGGTCCAACATGAAGTAGTTGAAAGAAAAAACACATCGTTCTATGCCACATATTTTTCAGTGAATGATCACGCTCGAACGGAATCAACGCTTTCTCGCGCGGCATCTTTCTCTCTGAATCTCTTCGGATGCACGGTCTATGTACGTAATTGCTGCTGCAACAGCTCGCGATAATCAATAATCTCCGGAGAGGAAGAAAATCGCGCCTCTGGCTACACTTTTTTTCCTAGTGTTCAAATTAATACATTACAATAACGTGGCATTAAAACGAAAGTCAAGGTGAGCTCGGCCGAGCTTTTTCCTCTTCTTCTTTTTTTGTTGTTTTGCTCGTGTAGCGATATTACGCTCACTATAAGTGTATATATACACGCGTTACTGCCCGACTTGGTGTGGCTCTCAACTCTCTGTAATGACGTTATTTTCCGGCCGCATCTATAACGTCCAAACGTGTAGAAATAACCGGCTTTTTTTATCTGTTCAGGGGCTTGTGCATCCATATAGATATTTACAGGAGGGGGCACAAGTTGATCCGACATAGTGTTTTACAGAGATATTTACACAACGAAATTCTATTAGTGTTATGTTGTCTCGGAATTTGAGAAACATTCATGGAAGCTAAGATATTTCGTCGATAGATCTTGTCGAGGGGTGCATTGAGTTTAGACCTTAATAGTCCTGATATCGATTGAACACAAGAACCAAAAGACAAACATTGAATCTTGTTAAAACCTTATATAGATGTAACTTTAATTTTTATCACAATTTCTTTACCGCATATATACATTTGACTCATCCTTGAATCCATCAAATTGTCATACATTCATCCAGGCTATAATGAGCATTTGTTTTTTTGTTTCAGGTAAGTTTCGCAGTCATCGGATTCACCGCCTCACCCGTAAGATGTTCCAACTAAAATATAACCATACAGTCTCCCCACCCGATGGATTTACATATAATCCGAGCAATTGTTCGGGTCGACCATTTCCCCGCATTTGCCAAGAGACAACTCACCGCAGTCCTGTCGGAAGCTATAGTCAAGTTACGCGATTCCCTCGGCTTGCGTAATGCATATATATCAGCTGCATCGAGCCTACAAACATTTACAACGCGCCTCACCCGAAACTCTGTTTTCTGTACAAATACTCTCGTCGTCTGACGGCTAAAAGCCCCGTTTAAACGACAACGATGCCAACGCAAACATAAAGTGCCCTCTCGACACGACAAATAATATGGACCAACCATAAGGGACGTAGATCTTGTACATGTCATTACAGTATGCTCGAAACGACCGATATATTATAAACTCAATAGATTACCCCAGCGTGTTTTTCACGAGTAGTTGCGTGTCCGAGCGTATCAGTGTATAGCTTTATGGTGGCCAGCCGCGTTATGATAATATGCGCTACCAACTGCGTACATACGTGGCTACTGATGGTGATGTATACTTTGTCTGGTACGTCACGGTGTATATATTGCACATGTACGCGTACATATATGTATATTATACTCCCGTTGGAAAAATCTCGGGAGCGAGCGCCTCCGTACATATAGCTTAATTCACGTCGAGCTTGAGGCTCCGCGTGCGCGCGGGTGTATTATGCATGCGCCGGTGGATCGATTCATTTGAAAGTCAAATCGATTTGTTGGGTATGCCTGTATTATGCGAAGCCGTGCGAAGCGCCCGTAGGTGCGGTGTGTACGGGGAGGTTTGATTAACGGGACGGTTAAGAGAGGAGGTGGCCTCTCTCGGAGGTAAGCTTCGGGGCTGTGTGTGTGTTGATCTTTGCTCGATGCCTCGGTGGATCATGTTGGCCATTGTTATTCAATTTTCAACCCCATCGATCTTTTACTCGCTAATTGTTTGTTTTATTATGCTTACATGCATCGAATGTACCGGTTGCATCAGGTCCGTTTTGGGAGCATAATATGTATACGATGATCGACGCTTTACACGATTTTCACCATCAAAGGTGTGTATTTCAAGATAAACCATCATTACCCCTACCGGGTGGATCGATCCCTAAAAACCCGTGGAGTAGAGCACTGTCTTGAAAAAAGGCTCGTTAAACGTTCGCGAGATTATTTATCACCCGCACTTTACGAGCTGAAAGAGTTTTCGTTGTGTAGCTCGGGTTCGAAGAAAGTCTTCCCTGAAAAAACAACAAAAAAAATGCAATGTTCGAGGACGGACGAGGATCGTGCACATGCGCAGCTGCAAAATTACGAGCACCGCGTCAAAATTTTCAAGGTTTGCGAGAAAGAGGAGGAAAAAAAAAAATAATAGAGGGGCCGGGGGTGAATTTACAGCTGTGAGAGAGCCTCCCCGTAAGCTTAAGCGCGTTACCTTTCGTAAGAGGATTTATCGCGCGTATGTGTGCCCCGCTCGGCCGAAGCTTTAATGAGCTTTGGTTTTATGTGATTACCAAAGCGCAAATATAATATTGTAAATTATCATCGAACGCATACACGTAGCGCAAATAGGGCTATACTTTCAAGATTCATTATTTAACAGGATGGTTCGGATTTACGATAATAATAATCACCGCGTGTGCATTACATGTGTAGCGAGAACGCATTTGGTATTCGTACTTTGCTTAATTAAGCTGTGACTTGACGAGGAAATATTCAACGGTGGGGATAATAATATAGCTCGTGAAGGATTTTTCCGCGAGCATTTTTTTTTTGTTTTTATGATAAAAATAGTTCAGTGTACTACTTGCAACCATTTACAAACGTTTTACGGAGCGAAACAACAATCCAAGTTTATTTGAAACCCAAAGGGAAACAAATCAATTTTAAAAAGCTCGTGATGGAGAGAAAAAAAAAATAAACAAAAGTACGGAGAAAAGAAAAACGAAGGAGCGTGTATACGCCGCCGCGGGGGTCCGACAGAAAGGAAAATCAGAGGAGGAGGAGTAGGAAGTCGGTGAGGCCGAGTATATTTCCGTAAGGGAAAGAAAGAGAGGCGAGTTAGCGTGTCCAGTCTGGCATGACTTGCTGTATAATACATATACTTACACGTAAAGACGCCGTATGCCGTGTACGGGAGAAAAAAAAAAGGAGAGCTCTCTCTCGACTGCAGTCATTTTGCTGCAAAAGCTGCCTACGGGGAATGCAATCGTGCGAAACGTGTACAAGTATATCCGTGTATACACATCGTGAGTACGCAGGGGAGAGTTTTTTTTTTTTTTTTTTTTTATGCCGATTGGAGTCGGTAGGGACTTTATGCCTCATTTGTGGGCGCGTTCGGTCATTACGATACGGTTGCGTCTTGTGAATTCCATTAACGCTTGTTTTCTTTTTCAATTTTATTTTTGAAATATCCATCGAAAAAAACAAACATTCACCGTAACAACGAGGTCTCAAAGTCAACAGGTGACAGTCAAAGTGTCAGTGGCAGAGATGACGCGTGATGAAAAAAGCCCCATGCGTTTCCTCCTCGCGCGCTAAAGCAGCCACAAACGCGTGCTTGGTCCATCCACGTAACGTCGTTTCCGCGTGCCACACTCGCGAGGATCTCTCTGGGGAAATAAAAGCGGACGTTTCCATTTATCCCTCGGCAGAGCAAAGACGACCACGGCGCCCCGATGCTTATTTAATTGGGCCCTCGGCGACGCGCGCAACTTTTCAAGGTGAAAACTCTCGGCTGTAGGTACGCGTGTAACCTCGTATAATAGTCAATGTACATATACACACTCGTGTACGTACTTCGAGGGAGAAAGTTTTATTAAAATCAGCGACGTCTTGATGTGTCAGCCTTTTTTTTTTTTTTTTTTCCACCTACATCATTCCGATTGTCGATTGGCGTGAAAGTTGACTGTTAATTACCGTCGAAAGAGCGTCGCGTGTGTTTGGAAAAAAAAAAAATCAAACGCTCGATTAGCTCGGTGATTCGCCGACACCACGCGCGCCGGCTTTCCCACCCGTGGACTTTAATAAGCGCAAAAACCACACCCGAGGAGCAAAAATCAGAGCGCGGCACGGCTGTATAACACGCGTGTACGAGCCCTCCGTTGATTTATCCTGCGGTTTTCCACCTCGGTGGTATAGGGTAACTGCGAGTTGTACGTAAAAATGAAAATTAAAAAAAAAAAACCACACACGTGTTCGCGGGAGAAAGTCTTTCCCGCTGTTTTTTTTTTTCGTCTTAGCGCGATGCGCATCAGATTTCGCCGCTCGATACGTTTGTATGCAATTATAGGGACATTTGCATGTATTGATATACACCGGATGCGTTGGATGCGCCTCGCTAGGTTGGCCAGATCTTCCTCGGGGACTTTTCCTGTACGTATACACTTCGATTCTATTTTTAAAGGTTCTTAGGTATCGAAGCTAGGTGCTTTAAAAATGTTTATTGATGGATTCATTGATGTTTCATCTCGTTTGCTTTTTATGCAAAAATACCTTGACTATACAAATCTGATAAAATCATGTGATTTTAATTGCGGATTGTTTTTTCTTAAAAGATACGTAGTTCTTATTAGAAGTGGAAAATAAAAAAAACTTTGTAGTCACGGATGCGAAATCGAAGCTTTTTGGATTATAGTCGCAAGAACCGGAACCTTGATCTGTGACTGTTCGTGGATCTGAACCAATATTGATTTGCGGTACGAGTCGAACACATCACCGACTGGACCATTAGCAGTCGATGTTAATACGTTTAGAAAAATGATATTTGACTGCGTGACTATATTGATTTAAAAGTTATTGATAACATCATCGTTGTGAGTATTAATTTTTTCAAGGCCCAGATACTTTTCAAGAGAAATCCTCTGGTACGTTAATAAATACATTTCCATTCAAACGACGACAATGACAGGACGTTTGCTTTTGTAAAGTATGTAATAATATGAGCTTTTATTTATTTGAATTGCATTATTTTTCGCTCCATGGCACACTTTTTCCACGTGTCGTCGATCAACAAGGCCATGTAGGCTTTTGTCAATTATTTCTTTGGAAAAAAAATTTCTCAACTTTATTTCAATGCCTGATGTTGTCAATCTCTAATAGAGAAAGTTTACTTTGTTTGGATTTGTAAAGACTTTGCTTGAATACGAAAAGAAAACACATCTTATTTCCCCCCCAATTCGGGACCGCTGTTTCACCATTGGTTGAAAATGTTTGTTTTCCTTGCTCGATTCACCTATCGTATAATTTAATAATTAAATAATAAGTACAACTCCTTTGAGTAACAAGAAATAAAAAAGTTCTTATTACTTCATGGTACAATAAGTTTTTGCTGCTCTAGACTTCCTTCAATTTTTTCGACAGTTAAAAAAAATATCGTTACGTGCCTAAGAAGGTTGTCTCAATTGGTATACAAAAAAAAAAGAGCCATTCAGTGTAAAATTCCGCCCTTCCTTAGAAAACACATGCAACAACATAATGACCATCAATCACGGGATTGAGAAAGTGAAAAAAAGGACAATGACGACACTCGCTGAAAAAACATTTAATTTCGATAATCAACAGATTTTAGGCTGTATACCCTCACCCTTCGATGTACCGCAGTCAATTATCCTCGCTTTCTCACCGCATACCTTGGATACTTTTTTTTTACACTCGCTCCCCCCCCCCGAAAATTCCCAAAATTACCGGGCAAGGCTCGCTCCAGCTCGCTCTCTCGTATACCGTACCACCACCGCGTATACGCACTGTTGATCGGCAAGTAAAAGAAGAGAGGGAGATGCGGCTCGCAAGAAAAGCATCGCTCGAGGTCGTCGGTCTTCGCGAGAGCAAGTACTCATATGTATATACACGAGACTGTCTGCACGCGTTGGCTGAGAGATTCGTCGTGAATGAGAGCCGGCGTGCTGCTCGATTTTTTCTTCGCGGGGCGCTATTGTGCGCTCGTACACGCTCGAGGGGATGCCTTTGTTGGGCGCGCGTGCCTCTCTATTTATTCCTTTCGTTTATTTGATTGAGCCTCGCGATGGGGATCGAGGTGAAGTTGTGCTTCTCGATTTTTTCCAGGGTGATTAACAGCCCTGGAATTACTCCGTGTTGATCGTTTTTACTCCTATCGAGGCTAGTCCTCGGACCACCGTGTTGTCCATCGCAATGGAAATCCCCAAACGTTTGGTTGCGATGAAAAAGTCTGGCTTTTGCCATTAAAAAAAAAAAAAAAAAAAAAAAAAAATCCCAGGACAGAAATTCCTAACGTGCACCAGAAGCGCAAAGTAGCCGCGACGCCGAGAACACGTACCGCGCCGTGCCGGTCGCATTAAGAGAAAGCACAAAGTCCCATAAAGTCCCCGCGGACGAAAGGGACTCGCGCATAGTCGTTGTTCCTGCAAATGCAACGACAAATTCCCCTTCGTCCGTTTTCGCAAAGACACGAAGGGCTCAAGCGATCACGGGTGTATGTCAACACAGGCCATCAGCGGCGGTTGGTTTATGAACGCGGAAAAACTCTGGGGGGGGAGAGGCTGTGGCCTCGTGAATTGTCGCTACTTATAGGTACACCCATCGAAATTTTACGAGATCCGTATACGCTCGCGAACGCATTGTTTTCGCTTCGTTGTGAATTTCATTGAAATTTCATCGGGAGAAGCGGTGCTAGAGAGAGAACAAGTGCATAGGCCCTTTTTTTGTTTTTTCCATGTAATTCGATCGGCTATCGGTAACCGGTTGGGTGGAAGCTTCGATGTATATACACTTTCCAAAGCTTCTTGCACAATCATTGACAGCCAAGAACAACAAAAAAGGAAAGCCCTTTCGTGCACCAGCAGCACGAGCTTATCACCACTCGCTATACGGTTTTCGGTAAAAGCTATAACTGTATGTACTTATTTACCCCAGCTCGGAACAGTTTTACGCAACTCGTCGTATTGATAAATATTGCGCTCGCGCGACCAACAAACGAGCTCTTTATCACACTTTGCCTGGCGGACTATATTATATATACACGAGCACACGCAACGCGCGAACTTTCTCAAAAAAAATTCGTCACTTTCCCCCGGTGATGCCTCTGCTGCTCGAGTGTGTGTGTATATATTTTTGTCATCCGTACAGTCATCCTTGCCGCGGCTTCATTATCCTGTTCGTGTATTTTAGCGTCAGCGCGCGTGTCATTAACGCTCATTAATGTATTGAAAGGTAAAGCAGGTGCGGGCATTAGCTGACAATGCGCGAGAGTCAAAGTATATATATAATGTCTTTACGCACATTGTACATGAATATTGTGGGGTCTGTACTTACACCGGACACGGGACTTTCTCCCTTTCGATGCTCATGTTTGAGGCCTCAACTTCTTACACGGGTTACACGTATACCTGTATAATATGTTTGTATACTCTGTTGACCCGTGCTCGTGTACATATAAGTGGCTTTGATTGTTGCGCGTAACTTTCGATCGGTGATTTACAAGTGTTGACTTTCGCGCAGGTAGAGAGAGAGAGAGAGAGAGAGAAAAAAATTTGTACGTGTAGGTATACACATGTATATAGTATATGTATACCAAACGATTGTAAAGGCCAATCAATCCTTTGGATTGACGGGAAAACGGCAGTAGTGCGTATACGTGGGTATACGGATATTAGTTTGCCCTCGTTCAGCTTGATCGCACCGAAGCACATATACGTATACTTTTTAATAAAAAATAAATAAACAAATAAAAAGGTATAATTTGCATCGTGCCCTGCTTGGGCTTCATTTTTTCTCCTTCCCGAGCTTCTCGTTCTCCCTTTCTCTGGTGCATTTGTACGTATACACGTGTACGTGTACACAGTGTATGTGGTATTACGCGCGGAATCGTTTATATATACATACGTACCAAGAGATGGAGGGAAAGAGAGAGAGAGAGAGACGCACACGTATAGGTGCAACTTTCTTGCACGCGGCATTCCATTCTGGTCAGAGACCCTCTCCAGAGCCACCGCCGCCGCTTGTTGCCCTCCCGTATACGTGTGTGTGTGCGAGTGCGCGCCCAAGGCATCAAGCCGCGAGCCCGAGATTGTCGGATACATATCACGAATAAGAGGAGCAGGGATGGGGAGGAGAGATGTTTAATGCGAGTCGGGGGTCAGTTTCGTCAGAGTTACGGGGAGTCCGAGGGGATCGCGAGCTGCAGGTATTTTTGCGCTTTTCGGGAAAAATACTGACTGCCCTTACTGTTTGCGGTGCGTGGATTTTTCTTTTTTTCCCTCCTACAGAAGCTTGTGACTTTTTTTTTGGGGGGGGGGGGCGCTTAATTATATGCTCGATTATTATTCGCACTTTACGCATTGAAATCCCTCCTTTGGCTGCAAAAGTACCGGTGTACGGTAAAAATCGGTATCAGTAGAGCGCTCGGGATGATTAATCAACGATTTCCGAGAGCACACGTGACAATATCTCTCTCGGCACCTCAAGTGATGTATATACGCCTTTGCCTTAATTTAAATAAACGTTGGCTCGGCGGAGCTGAAAAAGAAGAATAAACAGGGAGGGGGAAAGGGAAAAGTGATTTCTCGCCATAAATCGCGGGGGGATGTTAATCAGAGAGTGAAAAGCGTCTTGTGTATTACGTGTTTTTATCATCGTTACAGTTTCGCGGACTCGCGTTCACGTGAGAATGGATTTATACTGTTTTTTGTTTGTCGGACACACGTGAATTCCGTTATTCGTACCCTCGTATCGATTAAGATTGCTTGAGAATTATCTTCGATGAAAAAGAAGGGGAAAAAAAAAAAGAATTTAGTAACTTTTTAATCAGAAGCGCGTCGACGTGCAACGAAAAATCTCGCTCTTCCTCGAAAAGAGACCGTATCCTTTTCTCCTCCCACCTTCGCGCATATTACGAGATCACATCCCTATCGTATTTTTTTGTTTTTGTTTTCGCTCCGATGAACGATCCGAGGCAGCACGTAACGCGTGTGCGAATATCGCGAAAATCGAAGAGAAGGAGAAGCCATGCATAGCCTTTATCGCGACGAATCGCAGGGCCTTCTTCTCTCTCTCTCTCTCTCTGCTCTCTGCCTTTCGCCCGTGTGTTATCGGGCATCGCGTGGAGGTAAGATACACCGACACCGTAATAAAGCTTCGTTTTCAGCGGGTATAATATGTGGGGAGGCGTGACGGAAGCTTCAATTTATGGACGCTGGGAGGCTGGCAGAGGCGAAGGGTTGAGGAAAAAAAGGAGGCGTGCGAACGTGATTCTCTTTTTTTCTATCTTTATTTTTTTATTTGTTTTTTTTAAAGATGATGCTGGATTGGTTGAGGAATTTTTCGAAGTGCAAACCGATTTGGATGGGTTGAAAATTTTTTGTTTTTTGTTAAGAATAGTAATTGTTATTGCAAGAATTTTATTGAGAATTTGAATAGATTATGTTGATGATAATTACATTACCCCGAGATGGTCAACTTGGTCGATCCGAGTAAGGTGTTAGACTGCACTTGTTGTAACCGCTGATTGCCATGGGTATTCGGGATCCATACCACGCATATATGTGGCTGACTAAACCGTTGGCATCTGTGAGATGTTCAAACTCGAATTTGAGGACAGTTGTATATGTTGACCATAAATCATTGACAAAAAATAAAAGGAATGTATATTTCCTGCAAGTGGATAAAAGAAGTAGGACGTCTATTTTTTTATTATTTATTAATAATAATCCTTTTGTTTTTAATAGAGTAAATTTTTACTGTCCCTTTCGCTGGTTTCTCTTCATTTTTCCAACGCAAGCAATGCACAATTTTTTAACTCGTTAATTGGAACGGACAACACGCTTACTTATTCGTTGGAAGGAAAAGTAGCTGCATGAAAGTTATTAATTCAAAAGAAGTAATTGCACTTACGATTAATTGATAAAATTATGAGGGAACATTGTTGAAAATCTTCAAAGGATTTAGCTGGTGAAATTTTTTGTTGGAAAAAATGCCCCATAAAGTGCTCGTATGTGTGTGTGCGTGCCATTAAAGAAAGTGTACGTCGGTACGTTTTGGAAGCTGTTAACTGACTGGATATTTCATGGTTGATGCATTAGTTTTATGCTTGGAAACTTGACATAGTAACCATAAATTTTGGCACAACAATCGTAATTATGATCACACTTTTTCATCAAAACTGACGCACCCCTTAATTTGTTAATATACATTTTAAAAAATTAAAGGACACTGTAACCTTAATTTATTATTATTATTATTTTTTTTTTCAGAAGACATTTCATCATAATATTTTTTTCTCTCGATTTTTCGTAAATTTCATTTTACTCTAAATCATTTGTCAACGACGAAAAAAAAAGCAAACCCGTTATTCCAATGTTCTTTAAATCAGATTTCTACACATCAACAAAATTGGTAATCGCAAAATTGAAATAACGCATAAGCCAGGAGAAATCAATAGACTTCATAAACACGTGTCCAAAAGTTACAGTTGTTGCGACTATGAGTTTGCGGAGATAAGATCTAAATGGATTTTTCGATTGATAATTTATGCACTGCCACGCCACCTTCGACTTCACGTTCTGCAGTGCGTATTATACATGCGTATACTCACATGCGAGTGATTGTAAAATCTAAACGTAATCTGGCATAATTGAATTCC
The DNA here is from genome assembly GCF_000648655.2 of Copidosoma floridanum. The sequence continues at coordinate 2,287,519 of NW_019379486.1, read as the reverse complement.
AATCGTAAGCGATACCTATCGGGCCATTGAGTATATATCTGATCGCGTAGTATTTTAATTACGCTCCATACATGGGGCTAACGAGAAATTTCTCATTCATAACGAGATGTTGGAAATTTTTGAGGTGAAATATTATTGCGTGCTCGGGATGATTATACGCCCGAAGATGTAACTGCAAGATGCCTAATTGCGATAAAAAAAAAAAAAAAAACAAAAAAAAAACACCTGTGCAATGGATAATTCATGCGCTTGTGTGATTTAGAAACTCATTGGTGCTTTTTTTCTTCCCATCAATATATACTATGAAATAGATTTTTTTTTTCCAGATAAAAGTTTCATTCAACCGGCAACAACAATAAAAACAAAAATCTCGTAAGGATCACTTCGCTTAATTACCCGAGCTGTTGTATCAACACTTCCCCATCGGTACAAGAGGGAAGCCAATGCAAAAGAAAAAAAAAAAAAAAAAAAAAAGCTCAGCCCACCCTGCCCGTGTACTTGATAAAGTGCATCTCTCAGCTCGAAACAGATGTTGACAAGCTGCACGCGCTCACTTGTGGAGGTGAAACACGCATCATGTATGTACATATACTGTAAGCCAGATGCCGGCTCACATTGTAGGTATATCGTACAAGGTACAAGTATTATATAGTGCTTGTAACAGCAATAACGGCACGCACCACGCTGAAGATGATGCGGAGGGCACGCGCGCGTGTACGCGTGGGTGTGCTTTATATATATACACACGATATGTCTAATATATGAATATAGCTATATATAACACGCCCACGAGCACTACTTGGTATACGACAGCATCGCTCGATAATATCCGGCGACGAGAGAGCGAGGAGGCTCTTTTCATCCTACGGGATGTTGATCAATTCGCTGCTGCTCTGCTTCAATGCTTTATGTACCTATATGTAGTATCATATGTGCAGCGCTTGCCGGCTCCCTTCGCGGACGCGACATTTACGTTTTCTGCAGTGTGTATATTTATTGGCGCAGCACGAATGGGTTACGCGCTTCCAAAAATGTCAGTCGTGTATTCCCTCTTCTGGGACACTTTTCTTTTCTCTGACTGTGTGGTTTTGTTTTGCTCTTTTTCTCTATTTTCTTTCGACCTATCATGATAACTCTTAATAATAGTAAACCATTATTAAAATCATTTTCCGCATACAAGAATGGTCCAACTGGATTTCTTGATGACGGATCAGCATTGGTATTTTCCTGGCTTGTATTTGAAAGTCTATTCATTATCGGTTAATTTGAACATCCAGCGCATTGAACGCTGATCCAGATCTTTTCTAGTACGCATCCAATTTAATGGCTCATGATCATCTACAAGAACTAATTTATTTCCTAATAAATATGACAGAAAAATGATTCATTGCGTATAGTGCAGCTAAGCATTACTTTTCAGTCATAGGTTAATTAATTTCAGCTTNTTTTTTTTTTTTTTTTTTTTTTTTTTTTTTTTTTTTTTTTTGTTTTTTTTTTCTCTTGGTTGCATTTTGTCTCGTGCGATTTTCTACTCATGAGCACCCATTGTTGTCAAGTATCAAAAGTACCGTCGACACAGGGTTAATTTCTAAGTGAAAAAACCTATACAGGTAGTATAGGGAAAAACCAGTTTTCGCAAACGTGTTTTTCATTACCTGCCCTCGTAACACAACCGAACTTTCGCAACAATCGGCTAAAAATCGAGCACCGCGCGCTCTAGTGATATTTCACTTTGCCTTGAACTTTTTCCGAAAGATTACATCTTTCACACAAGTATATGTATACATCGTATACAAATGAGGTGAACGAAGAGGGAACCGGTTGGATTGAGTTCCGTCCACGCACGAGGAGAATAAGGGAGAAATGTATATACCTATATACCAACGATTACGCGAGAGATCGGTTGGATTTCGTAGCCATTCGAAGACACTTTTCCGCGTAACGTGTTTTGCGTGCATTATGATACAAGTGTATGTAAGTACATACAAGGAGTTCGATGCAATTTATAGTATTTTAATCAGAATCCACTTTGAAACTCGTTATGACGTATTTAAGTATAGGTACGTCGATAAGGCAAATTTTCGCATCTTTATTCCTTGCTGTTGCAACGAGGTCGGCTTTGATCTTTTTAACTCCACGTGTACTCGAAAAAAATAAAAATAAATATAAATAACCCACACTGCGTTTCTTTGATTTTTTCCTGACTAATACGATCACCACGCGATCGATCGCTCGTTACAAGCTCATCAACGTCACTCCAGTGTCCCGAGTCCACTGCATAGCTATATATCTCCTGTCAACTTGTCAGCGTCCATCCTCGGATTCTCGAGTCGTGTTTATTGCACGTTATATTCATGACGCACTTATCTGTACGGCAATTAACCGTGTGATCAAAAGTTGATTCGTGTTTGAACATTATAGGCATATGCATACGTTGACTTTCACGCCGGAATTGATGTTTTTTTTTTTGTTTTTTTTTTTTTCATCCTCAAGTATTCATACGTAGATAAATTGAGGAAGTGATTTTGCCGGGTGACGAATTGCAGTCGTGCGTATGTACACGTATATCTATAGCGAGTCTGACTTTCACTGGGACTGACCCCATTATTCGGATGTGCACACTTATTGCCAACGACAAACCTCTTTGATAAGACATTATAAATTATCTTTGGATTAATAAAAATACACAATTATTCTCTTGGAGCAGCTATGCTTCAACCACATGGTACCATCCCACCAGGATACATATATATATTTATATATATATACGTATCATTGGCGTTACTCATAAAGTTACATCGGTAAACTTACCGGACTAATGGTGGCGACGGTGAAACGCTAATGAATATGCTGGCGCGAGGGCGTCGCTACGACGGCACGTTACTCGCGTTGCTCACGCATGCGGATAATTTTGTTACGACTCAAACGGCTAATTGCGAGCTCCCTGCGAAACTTTGTTTCTTTTTGCGCCCCAACTATTTCGTTGGGGACGGCATGGAGAGATACTTTTTCCAGATTGCCAAGGTTTGATGATGCTTTTTTTTTCGGAACATAACCGATCGAATGAAATCGTCTCCTTCAGCCACGCACTACCCACTTCTTCTTGTCGAACTCCGTTGGAAAAGGAATTCCGTTGAAAATGTAAATCGAATCCTTGGATCCACAAACCGGCAAAGTCGACGACCCGACCGTGAGTCACACTGTGAAACGAAAAAGGCAAAACGCGCGTCTGTACAATCCACACGCAAATCCTTGTAATTACGCCCGAGCGAGAAACCGTTGCGCGCGTCAATCGCCGATCGCCCACGCGCATCTTTGATAATATATTGTACCGGGCGCGCTTGTACGGGACACGCCGTATCTCATTTTGCCCACCTATGCTCGATGTACGGTCCGATCTGAGATTTGCAAAAAGAAAAAAAAAGGAAATAATGTCGAGTTGATTGAACTCGAAGCCAGATTTCTGTAACAGCTACGCGGAATCGTACACAGGCGTTGGCTGTCCGTGATTTTCATGCAATCACCATCATTAACCAAAGCTATGAAATGTAAAAAGACTCGACTGCAAAGCTGTAGAAAATTCCGCCGACCCTCGGAAAATGTAAAAGTCCGAAAATGCGCAAGGATATTTCGAGAGGCTCTCGAGAAGCGAAAGAAAAAAAAGAAGCTCGCGTCCTCCTAGCGCATTCCTTTACTCGCGCTCTTTGTCTCGTCCTCGCTTTGGAAAATCCTTCGAGCTGTACTTACCAGAGAATAGACACCTCTTCGCCTCTGAAGGTTTTTATGGATACTTACCACGAGTTTCTCTTGGTTTCTGATTCCGTTTGGGGGAAAAATTTCGAAAAGCATGGGTGACTGTGTGTTTTACTCACTGAGAGTTACCCTCGGCTTTTTCTTTGTCCTTAGCATCAGGAGCAGGGGAGAAAGTCGCGTTATTAATTTTGATTAATGAACCTTGGACGGTTGAAATTTTTGCCGCTAAACGAAGCGAGTTATTTTAATCGCTTCTGTATCACTTGTTACATCCAAGTGCAGGGTAAAAAAAAGTTTAATCTGGCCCAAAGCGACTGGGCATTGTTCATTAATAGCCTTTTTTCTTTCTTTCTTTTAACTTTCATTAGTTAAAAAAAAAAAAAACGCGAACGTCTTGTGCAATGCATTGAAAATTTACAGCACGTGATGTGACACCTTGGTTCATGATATCTTGAAAAATTAATCGAAAATCGCTGAACCGCGTTTCATAAAAGCCAAAGTACTAACAGATTGTTGATAGGTTGAAAAACGAGTTGGCTGTTCGCGAAATTTAGCCTTTTCACACATTCATCGCCTCGTGCACCCAAAACAAGAGTAAAATAAAAAATAATCGGTGAAAATTATGTGCAGTCACCGAGTGTCTAGCGATAAAGGACGACAGCCAAGGGGGGAACTCGTGAAGATCGACAAAAGAGGCTCTTTCGTTAAATGGGCAATGGGTACACGGGATAGGCGACAGCAGTTGGCAAACAAGGGCTACGAAAATAAAAGACGGTGTCTCGAGCGCACTTTGTATTTTTTTTTTTCGGGGTAGGTGTAGGATAGTCGTGGCACGTGTGTGCCAGTATATTACTGGGTGCACGTGACGATAAGTGCAAGTGTGACGATGATACGTACGTCCAATAGTGGTATACATCGAGAGGCTCATGTTGATGGTGCTTGGCGTGGGAGTTTTGTCCTACTTTGAAGCTCAACTTTTTTTCTTCTCCTTCTTTTTGTACACCATAAATAAATTTACAGAACTACGGATTTTCTATAACTCTTTGTCACGAAGGCCTGCAGTATCTAAAAAAAAAAAACTGCGCTCAGTCATTGTAGGTACAGATAAAAGTGGACGATATGTACGTACATCATGAATCAGCAGACAGGAATACCAGCTTGTATAAAAAATAGCGCATCATCCATGATAGCACAACAAATTCTTCCATTACTCACCATGTATACGTATATGGCTCGAAAAAAGGAAAACATATACACTCATGCCACTATACTAGCAACGATGAAGAAAAAAAAACACTTTCAGCTCGCAGCGTTTACTTTTTTACACGCCCAGGGGCATGAAAAAGAAAAAAAACTTCTCATGATCATTGATATATTAGCTCCATTTGGCGATTTCCTCTGTACACATTGTTATACGGGTGTGAATTCCCCTCTCGGACGAGAGAAGTGCGCATTGACTTATGGATTCACAACAGACCGGAAGTGAAAAGGAAAAAAAAAAAAAAAAAAAAAATACGCAGACGCAACGTGCGAGGAAGTCCAATGAACCCCGACGTCGTCCCCTTGTAAATAATCTACAGTATTAAATTTATTGCGAAAGTGCATCTTTTTCGTGTACATATACATATACGTATATCACACGTACACAAAAATACACGCTGGGAGCTCGACGACGCGCGCGCAAACGAGCTCCGTGAAAAGTTGATTGCTCGGCTATATACGAAGCGACGAGCGTACACATTCATGTTTTCGGCAAGTTTAATGGCAAAGTTAATTTTCACGGTCTCCGCGAGCGAGCACAGATGTGGTTTGTAAATATTGGGGCTTGCGTGTGTTGTTGAAGCGCGAAACGCGCAATCGTCGCGAATGAATCGAGCAATTAAACGTGACGACGAAAGGCACCTTCCTCCGCGCGATCGGCAGGAAAAATCGCGAAAGTGCAAACTATTCCCATCAGCGTATAAAGTTGTTCGAGAGCAGAAACGCGCGCAAAACCACTCGACTTGAAACGTCACGGTGCGTAACGAGAAGTATCTCACGCCAATTCTGTGTGTCTACGAGAGAAAAAAAAAAAAAAAAAAACATGAAAGGAGGAAACCTACACGTGTCAACATCCCTCCCTTTTCACTGTATCATCCGTAGCGTATCGATTGCTGCCACTCGCGTGTATCCATACCGTATAATCTTGGGCTTTTCTTTCGACACAGACAGTCGAAATTACCCGTCCGATATACCGATAAAAACCCCTCATGTGCGTATACACAACAGCCACGTGTCCGTCGTATTGTATGGCAGCGCGTCTCAGTCACGCCTGTCAATCAATGACCGAGCGACAAAAGTAAATAAGGGGACACGATGCAGGCAATTTTTCTAGTCTTTCATTTGACTCCTCTATTCGCCAGCACTTTGGATCAATTAAGTAAGTTGCTCCCATGTAGGTACGACGGGGCGTGACGTATATGTTATAGGTTTATTGCGTGTCTGTTTCGACTATGTGTTATTTGGTTGGTTTTATATTGGACATTTCATTAGCGGGACGGAGGTTTGGTCGATGTAGAGATTTGGGCGTATGGTGGGAATAAAATTGTTTCCTTTGGTCTGTCAACAGAGACACCTGGACAAAGGTGGCGACCTAGCGGAGGCGGCCTCGGCCTCGGGTCTGCGCGAGCTAGCGCGCTCCCTGAAGCACCACCTGCGCGGCTTCGGGGCCCGGCTCGAGGACAGGCGCGAGTACCTCGAGGACACGTCGCGATGCTGCCTCCTGCAGGACCGGGCGTACGAGTGGGCCCAGGAGGCTCGGGTGGTGGGGGAGCGCCGGGCCCAGCAGTTCCTGGCAGCGCGACCGCCCCTGCCGGCCGAGCACTTTGCCGAGATGATAGCCCTGGCCGAGAAACTCGGCAACGACGTGCTCCTCGAGCAGTGCAAGCTGGCCAAGGCCAAGTGCGTCGAGGCGCTGGAGATCGCGAGGTCGAGCTCGGCCCCCGGCAGTCCCGCGCGCAGGAGGAGCTCCGCCACCTCGGATCTCGCCAACTCCTGGGACGACTCGCTTACGAAGCGTGAGTAAACATTTAAAGGATTTTTTTTTTTTTTTTTTCCTTTCTTACGAAAATTTGGTTATATACATATACATATGCAACGATAATGAAACTCATAGCCATCACACGACCGTGAAAAAATGGACATGGAAAAAATTGTTTTTGTGTTTGCCGTTTGTTCGATTAAGTTCGCTTGACTCTTCTTTTTTTTTTTTTTTTTTTTTTTTTTACTCCTTGGGTATAAATAAAGATCGCTGTAAGTAACTTAAGCGAGTAAGAACAACTAATTGACCGAGCTTTATTTGAACTAGCTAATTTTATTCTCAACCGATAGATTTAGGCTGGTGTAGTTTCACCGGTAGGTGCGAAGATCTCGGTAGGGCCCCCACAAGCAAGGGGTTCGAGACGCGAAGTGTAATTAATGATAGCAAGGTGAGAGAGAACCCAAACATAATCAGCCGTCGAGTGCTGTGTAAAATGGCGTAACATGTATAAATAAAATAGAACCAAATATTCCATCAACAATAATTTTTTTAGACAAATTTATACTTTTTTTTATTTTTTTACACCTGACTTTGAAAAAGCACTGAGAATTGAGATGATCAATCGATTTTGCTTGGTTTGAATAATGGAAATTGCTGTGAGCGATTTACACGAGTGGGAAAAATTAATTGGTCGATCTTTAGTGCTCGTAACAGTAAAAGAATTAATTTTCCTAAAAAAAAACGACAATAATGAAGAAACACGTGTTTAGCGAATTGATTCAGTGAAAATCTTGAAAAGCAAAAATTTTCTTCCATATAGACAGAAGAGTGCCATTTTTGTTTAGAATTCGTACCGTAAAAGAAAATCTGAAAAGCTCTTGCGAACCCCCACCTCTTGTATATGTAGGTGCAAGCTGGGACGACAGCGACAGCAGCGGCGCGTCCTACGCCGGGCCCATGGACGGCGGCAGCAACAGCAACGGCTCGGGCCACGGTAGCGCCGGCCCCGGCAACGGGCGCGCCCTCCTGGACAACATCGCCGAGCTGCGCGAGAGCGCCGAACAGCTTCTCGACTGCTGCTCGCCACCGAGGACGCCCCCCAGGAGTCCCCAGCCCCAGCGCAGGCTCGTCAAGCCGCCCGTCAACTCGCACCTGCACCGCGCGCCCAGCATCGCGCCCGGCATGAAGGCCAAAAAGTTAGTCTTTCTTTTTTCTCTCTCTCTCTCTCTCTCCTCCTCACCAAGACGCCACCGACGAAATTTCATGGAGCTGTTGTTGCTCGCGTGCACATCCACACCTCTCAGTTGTATAAAAAAACGCAGCCAATGGAAAATTGATAATACGAGTGCGCTCGAGTGCGAGCGAGCGAAAACAAAAATGAATAAAAATAAATACACTTTGGCTGACCCACATGCATGGACAAGTGTGTACATTATGTACCATTATGATACACATTTGTCCGTCAACACTTTCTCTTTTAGAAAACATAATGTGTGTGTGTGTGTGTCTATGTTATACTTGTTCGTCGAGCAATATAATTTATGAGGTTTCGTTTGGCTGATGAATCGGGTAAAAGTTGTATGGTAATTTTATGCAGGATCGACTGACCGAAATAATAATAATAATAATGCGGTTTGTTCTTTTTTTTTTCTTTTTTTTTTTTCATTCTAGAACGATACTACTTATAATGAGGGAGATGATACAGACTGAGCGCGATTACGTGAAATCCCTCGAGTACATAATAGAGGTAAGAAGGTGCAGGACACCGTAATTTACAGTTACCAAAAATTGTATGCACGTGTAATATGTATTATGATAAAACCCAACTTCCAGAACTACATCCCGGAGTTGCTTCGCGAGGATATCCCTCAGTCGTTGCGGGGCCAGCGCAACGTAATCTTCGGCAACGTCGAAAAGATTTACGAGTTCCACAGCCAGTACTTCCTTAACGAGCTCGAGCAGTGCGAGCAGTCGCCGATGATGGTCGGCCAGTGCTTCCTACGCCATGTGAGTTATATTATACCGCGCTTGTGTTATCTATACGCCCGCGCGTCTATTTTTAGAACCGCGAGATAGCTATACCTTTTTTCCAAGCAATTGTAGATTTTTACACCATCAGTGGGGCGTTTTAACGACACACGCACTCGAGATTATTGTTTCCTCCAAAGCTTCGGCCGTTTCACAAAAGTTGTAGCATACGCGCGACCGATCGTTATTGTAATTTTATTTTCCAACACGTGTCCCGCAGAAAAAGAAGTTCTACCTGTACGCGCTGTACAACAAAAACAAGCCAAACTCGGATTCTCTGATGGCGGAGTACGGGACGGCCTTTTTCAAAGCCAAGCAGCTGGAACTGGGCGACAAAATGGACCTGGCCAGCTACCTCCTCAAGCCGGTCCAGCGCATGGGCAAGTACGCCCTGTTGCTCCAGCAGTTGGTCAAGGCGGGCACCGATCTGTCCGACCAGCTGTTGTCCACGGCCGCGGGCAAGTCGGACGACGCCAAGGACGAGAAGGACGGCGGCGTTGAGGCCCAGAGACCGATGGTCGAGGGCGAAGCTGAGCTGAGGTCCGCCGAGGAGATGGTGCGCTTCCAGCTAAGGCATGGCAACGACCTCCTCGCCATGGATTCGCTTCGCGACTGTGATGTTGGTGTCGTCCAATGCATCTATTTTTTTTTTCATCCGTACATAGTAAATGATAAAAGAAATAAAAATTGACCAATTTCACTTGTATTCAGGTGAACGTCAAGGAACAGGGTAGACTGCTGCGGCAAAACGAGTTCCTCGTTTGGCAGGGTAAGGGGAAAAAGTGCCTGCGCCAGGTGTTCCTCTTCGAGGACCTCATTCTGTTCAGCAAAGCTCGTCGGTTCCCCGATAGAAAGGTAGAAACGAAAACACGCTCTTTCTATTTCGCACCACCTCCCACGTGAGGTAGCTTATCGTGATCCTGTTACACGCGTGTTTCAGAACCTCGACATCTACATTTACAAGCACAGCATCAAGACGACGGACATCGGACTGACGGCCGTGATAGCCGACTCGCCCACGAAATTCGAGATCTGGTTCCGCAAGAGAAAACCCGGCGATACTTACACGCTGCAGTGCGCCAGCGAGGAAATCAAGAGGGCCTGGACCGAGGAGCTTAGCAATTTACTTTGGAAGCAGGCACTGAAAAACAGAGGTGACGTTTAATCGTACTTGGTATTTTTTTTTTTTTTTTTTTTTCTCTCTCTCCATTGCGTAATCAAAGAAAAGGTCTGACTGTGATATACTTGTGTTAAAACGTGCAGAAGTGCGCATGGCAGAAATGTCGAGCATGGGCATAGGGAACAAGCCGTGCCTGGACATACGGCCCAGTGCAGATCAGATAAACGATCGTTCCATCAGCGTGGCTCAGCTGTCCAAAAGTACGTACGACCACACATTTTTTCACTCTACCTAAGAAAAAAGAATTGAAAAAAAAAAAAAAACAACAACAACAACATAAACTACAAATCCTGATTTTTCGCCAGCAGCTCCAAGGTTCAGGAACTCGATAGCGGTCTCGAGCACCGAGGACTCGGGTCGCTGCAACAGGCGGCCGCACAGCGTCATATCCGTGAGCTCGTCGTCGAGTAGCGGAGGCAGCAGCGGGCCCCCGACTACTCTCAATTTGGGCCTGGACACCAGTCCACGGCTCCACCACCGAAGCACCACGCTCAACAGTCAATGCAGCGTCGGTGAGTTGTTGATTATACTTTTACCCAACACCGATTGTTTGTTTTCTTTGTAAGAGAAAAAATAAAAAAAAAAATGCCGATGGACATGATTATTTGTGTTTTCAGAGAGCGGCATAATCGCCGACATCTCGATAGTGTCGGACGATGGTGGCGAGGGTGGTGGCGATCGGGGACTCCATCATCTCCATCATCACCACCACCATCACTGGAACACGAGCCTGGACTCGCCGACGTCGCAGCTACCGCCTACCGGTCACTCGACGCCGCAACTCCAGTCACCGGCTTCCGGGGCGACGAGCGGTCTCGCCTCCTCAGTTACCTCGCCCTCCTCCTCGGAGGCTAACCTCGCGCCCTACGACCAGGACGTGTCCGTCAATCTCTGAGACGAGGACGAGGACGCAGCAGCAGAACTTTATCGCTGTCAGGAGTGAAGATGTGTTTGAAAGTTTTTTTTTTTTTTTT
>NW_019379486.1:2238533-2276522 GCF_000648655.2 Copidosoma floridanum | reverse complement strand
AACCCCTATATATTACATGAATACATGATAGATTATATATTTTCTCGCGTATACAAGAGTTTCGACTGCACGCTCGCTAGATGTATCATAATATATATGTTTACGGTAATGATGCTTCGGGAAAAGAGGGAGTCGGTCACGTTGCGCGGACGTGATTTTTCTCTTTTTTTTTTTCCCCTCGTTTTTACATGGATAAGCATATTATAAAAATACATGGGTTGTATTCTCGCGTGACGGGCGGTTGGCTTGCGTTTTTACTAAAGATGATTTTATTTTCTTTCAATATTTCTACTCGTATTTTCGAAAAAAAAAAAAAAAAAAAAAAAATAGATTTTCACATCGTACAATCGATGATTGCCTTCTCTTTGAACCAGAAATCATATACGTGCCGCTGTTTACAAGCGTATTTGCAGTACCAATTTACTTTTTTGAAATAATCTTTTGACCAATGGATGAAAAGTTTTCAATTTAAACGACTAACAAAAAAAGAAAAGTACAGCAAGCGGACCGTCGGTTAAGTACTAGTTCTTGTAATTGACAGCTTTAAGTTAATCACTGCGCGAAGCACCGCAGTCGCGATTTAAAGAAGAAAGTTGCAGAGTAACACAAAGTGGCATTCCTACATATAATTCGGAGCATCCGAGTCCTTGACACATGGATTTAGAAATATTTTTTTAACATGAAAAAAAAAAAAAAAAAAAAAAGATCGCCTCCGTTTTATACACGAATCGTAACAATAGCGCGTCATAGTGTCAATTCACGCTATTTTTTGCATTTTTGCCTTTAACGATTTTTGTACACATGAACTATGATTATAATCATAATGTATATGAATTTATATTTACGCATACAAGAAACACACGTACACGCTCATCTCAGTGCAGGAAATGTTCGGAGAAAAAGAGTCAGAGTCTAAAGTGAACGCACACGTTCCTTTATCGATCGAACCGGAAAAAAGAATGAATTGAAACCAACACGTACCAATTTTGTAATATATTGTAATATACGAAAGAAGAGGTTTTATACATTATCCAGTAAGCAAGCGCGTAGTAATAATTTCTCCAATTTAGTTTATTCGTTTCTTCTCTCAAGACATAATATATATAAAGAAACAAGATTATTCATCTTGTGTATATTATTATTAAATAATAATTATTTTATTTTTAATCATTTTATTAATTATTATGATTGATACGAATAATAATAATTATCATCATAGTTCTCAACCCCTTTGAGTAATTCGTGAACAAAAAACTCATGGCAACGTTTCATACACATCAAAATCATAGCTTTCGATACGCAAACCCCCTTCCCTGCCCCGAATTGTAAATAAATATAAGACAAATTTCGCTTCTCCCCCCCAACTCTTCCTCTTCCTTAGTTTTGTTAGTTATAATTGCTCGGTGCTAGGCTAGTTTTTGATGAGCTTAGATCCACATAGATTTACGAGCAAAGGAAAAATATGATTCATAAGCTCCTTCTAAGACAGCCAGTGCCTTTAATAAAGAATAAAAACGTTCTTCTTTTAGTAAAAAATTACTTTTTCCCCCCTTCTTAGTCGATGATTGTACATTACGCGAAGTAGTCAATTTGGTCTCTCCGATTTTTCCCGTCTAACTTACACTCAAATGCCTCCGATACGAGATATTTTTGTACAAAGTCCTTTTCAGCTCAATCCTTAAAAGGACTCGTGGTGGAAATGATACGACGCGGACCGATGGAAATTCGGAGAAAAACAGACGTTCCCTTGAACGGTTAATCGGAAAAAGAAAGGGAAAAAGCGTTTATACTTTTAATTGATCACTTTAAAGAATTCGTTGGTTCAATTTGATTACAATTGAAGACAAATTGTAACGGTCTGCCCAGATATCGGCGATTATATCTCGAGGATAGCGACCGAAAACAAAGTTGCATTTATTACAATTTTTTTTTTTTTTTTTTTTTTTTTTAATAAACGTACATGCGTTTGAGTCCACCCCACTATTGCCTCCACGCGAAACCTCATTGTTAATCATCATCTTTCTCTCAAAGTCTCATTTTTATTTAATCTGTCGATTATATATTTTCTTATGAAAAAAGATAAGAAAACAGAGTGGTAGAGTAAAGAAGAAATTAAAAAAATAATGTAACGCGCAGCGAGCCTTTGACACACAGTTACATACATATATACACATAAAACATTTGTAAACCTTCTCGCCGTATACATATATTATTGTATTGTAATGTTAGCTTTCAGATGAAATAAAAAAAAAAAACAAAAGATTATTAATTTCTTAAAAATTATATGAATTCATGCAATAATTGTGCATTTAATGTATATTGTGAGGATTATCGGTGATTGGTCGAGTCATTGATTTTCACCTTCGCTTCGACCAATCACCAACTTAATCCCGCAATCGTCTAATGTAAACTTCGATGCGAGTCGCGTTCGGTCTCAAAATTACTACACGATAAATTATTTGTAATAAAAATGATTTCATTAAAAGATACATCGATAGTGTTTGTGTAAGTATGTAATAAAAAATAATTCTAAGAACAGCAATACCGAATTGACGCCCCTATCTCGCCGTAGCTGAACTGCTTCATCGCTTTATTTGGAGCATCTGACCGGTTGCGAGAATGCAAGCGCTTTGCGTACGGATCTTCACCGTCATTGGTTCTTTTTCGCTTTGTATTCCTTTTTCATTTCCCACACACACTCTTCAACTTGCTTTTTCCACAAATTACATTTTTTCACCATATAATAATAGTGTAAATATATTTTTAATACATTTATAACGATTACTCTAAATACACGCATTAAAATATTATTTTTTATGAACGAATATAAATTCAAAATGTATAAAAAATGGAATTCTTAAGCACTATTAGTAGTTTTACTCTTTATTTCGTGCTTAATTTTTTCCGAACATTAAATTAGTGTTATGATTTTGTAACGAGTTTTATTTAGTTAATACTTAGAGTTAATAAAGAGTAAATTTGTCGTTAAAAAGAATTCATTTTTAATGTAACGAAATGCCATACAGCTGTTCTCTCAGACTATGCGTAATGTAGAGTAATTTTGAGACCGAATAGCGATCCTTGTAAAACTTCAAACAATGAGCCAGATCTTCGTTATCCTCCTCCTATTTTGTAAATATACACAGTGTACTGTTTTCCTTTTTTCTATGTGCATCAAAGTTGCTAACTCAAACTTTAAAAAGTATAAATTATAATATTAATGATCGTACGATTGTCATAATAGCGAAATAAATAAAAGTCGTACGTGGTAACGACGTTGTCGCGGTACCTAATTTACCCATTACGAGATAGTCACTTTGTTGCAAGTTTTAACACATGATTTTTTTCTAAGTATAGATATTTATTCGATTGAAGTGCTCTTTGGTTGGTTTAGGTAGACGACGATGACGATCTTTGCTCGAATTTAAAAGTTGTAGCATCTTGTACGTTGTCGAGATAAGAAACAAGAACAACAAGTGTAAATAACATAATGATTTATTTTTCAGTATTGTAACTGTTTCTAACACCAATGTATTTTATTACTTTATGAAATATACTATATTGGGTGCCTTTTGTAGCGAAAATTTTCATTCGTTTTTTTTTTTCATTCCTCACAATTATCAATCACATCCTGATTATTATTGGTTTGAACACATGATGTATTGAACTCAAACCAATAATAACTATTTATAACGAGATAACTTTTATTTAATACAAAATAATCCATGATCTATTAACAAATGATCTATTAACGATTTCTCAACGAGTCAACATTTCAAAAAAAAGATTATCCACAATTATCAACAACAAGAATAAATTACAATATAAAATATATATACAACAATCAAATAAATCATATCCATATCACGAAACCTCCGCTTTCAACTTGAAGAGCTGCACGATCGAGTTGTATTGTTCCTGACTGATGAGCCTGCCCTTCGGCACGTTGGCGGTAAGCTCCGGCGCTCCGAGCACGTCGTCACCTTTGCAGTACTGCAGCATCTGCACAATGGGTGTCGTATAGTTGGCGTACTCCATCCGATTCAGCTGATAAAACCGCGACACGGCTATTATCTCAGCCACCTCGTTCTTCAGCACCTGCCAGAACTCGCCCTTTTCCAGCAGCTCTCTCTGCTGCTGGACGTACGACTTCTTGCTCGCTCCACTCGCTTCCACCCTGGAGACGAAGCGCAGGCCTCGATAGTCCCTTTTTAGCATAGAGATGGCTGGCAGTTGAGATCTCTCAATCGACGAGTAGGGCGTATTTTTTAGGCAAGCCTCGCTGGGTAGACATACGGTTGACATGAGGCTCTCGCTCTTTGGGAACTGGAAGCGCACTTCGTCGAACGATCCGCCATACTTTTTCGGTGCCACCGAGGAGAGATACTTCTCGACCCTTGGCATGCCCTGGACACCTTTTGCCGCGGCGTGGAAAAAGGTGGATTTTTTCGGAGTCTTCCGCTTCTCCTCTACGCCATTACCTGTACATAAAGAAGGATTTTATAGTACTTTTGTTTTTAGCATTGAATTATAAAATGATCATCCGCACCATTTTCCAAAACAGCCGGTCCCTTTACAACGACGAACTCAACGAGAGAACCCACGATCGTGCCATCAACGCCGCTCTCGAAGAACTCTTGGGCCAAAGTCTCAGGTACGCGTATCCGTCTGGTCCACCCGGACGCTCCGAGCTTGGCGCTGTTTTCCACAGCCTTGACGTCCTGCAGGATTTGCGTCGAATTGACGGACTTGAGGAGTCTCGTGTTTTCAGACGAGTGCTCGAGCAAGTAGTACGACTCACGGTAGCACCTGACCATGCGCAGGAATATTTTTACGCAAACGTCGTGGTTCAGGGCGCCGGACGTCATCAGGCTCACTATGTAGTTCAGCGTTTTACCTGTGATTTCAGCGAGATAAGATCACCTGTTTCTATCTGTA
Organism: Copidosoma floridanum; assembly: GCF_000648655.2. Next base: position 2,271,584 of record NW_019379486.1, on the reverse strand, counting down.
ATCAGGCTTATTTTTGTAGTTCTCGTTACCTTTGAGGTACTCGATTTTGTCGACGAGATCGTCGATGTTGTTGTTGTCCTTGAAAAATTGGAGCACAACCGAGGCGATAGCCTCAGCTATCATGAGACTCGTTACGTTGGCTACTGCGAAATTCAGGGGTGGAAAAGCCGTTGCTCGTGCGATCAGAGACAGTGCACCCAGTATTTGTTTGCGCTCCTTATCGAGAACCGAGTCGGGCACGACGGGTATTCTCTTCAGACCGTAAATTGTTTTCAAACCCTTTGAACCTGCAATAATTACACAAGTTCATAGTCGACAAAATCACAAAATATTATATAAGCCAGGGATGCTTACCTAACTCCGACACCTCTGCCTCGGACATGAGCTCCCTTGTCTGCTTTTCTTCCTTGGTGTCCGGCTTTTTAAGCCATAAGAATAAAAATTAAAAAACAGTGTAAATTAAGTATAAGCCTTAAAGTAAAATAGTTAACTGTAATTGAATGGAAGATCAAGTAATCACCGAAAAATTTTTCAAGTAATCCGTTATCCTCTTGTTCACGGCTAAACTGTGCGTATCGCTGCCGTCCAGAGCCTCGAGCAACAGCTCGACGTTACCGCTATACACCTTGAGACATGTGAGCTTGGCAGCGATGTGCTTAACCATCAAATTTTCTTTGCCTTTTGGCTTGACGAGCATACGCTTGAAATCAAAGTTGTAATCGTCGTTGAAATAGTAGGTCTCCATGAAGTCTATCTCTTCCGTCAACCCGGCGTGCGCCATTTTAAGGTATTCAACGAGCTCAACGGCAAAGTTTGGGACTTTTTCATCGTTTTGGGGCTTACTCGCGAACACCTTGGACAAGAAGCTCTTGAATCTCGGCAAAAGGGGTCCTTTTTCTTCCAGGGTTGAGTCGAATAAAGATATGAACGCTGCAAAGGCCACGAGTAAAGTTGATGTTTGTTAAAAAAAAAAAAAAAACCATTGCTTCATAGACGGAAATAACAAAGTAAAACAAAAATCCGTTTACCAGGATACATGACGTTGGCGTTCTTGCACATACATACGGCGTTGACCAGCGAGTTCTTTGTCTTCTCAATCTCGTCGTTTTTTAAGAAAAAGTCAGCTTGAAGAACACCGTAGTACGGATTCTGCGATATCGTACCAGCGACGATTTTTTTAGTCACATCGTGATGTTTGAACTGGAAGAAAATGAAGCTCGCGTCCTTCAGAGAATACTTTTTGCCTTCGAAATTTTGGTCCTCGAGCCAAAAAGCCCAAAACTCCTTGAGGTCCTTCATCAAGTACGAGTGGCCCCACGTGATGACATTGTTGTTCTTAAGTTCCTGACACATATCGGAGAACAGCATGAACAGCGTGTCCTCATACCGAAGCACATCGACCTTTGATAACTTTATGTCGTTCAGTCTTTCCCTTTCGATGATATCGATTCTCCTTTTTACCTAGTGGGGATGAGAATTCGGTTTACAAAAACGCACATACAATAACCCAATATCTCACCACGCACACATACCTCGTCAAAGTCAACCTTTTCCAAATCAATCGTGTCAACACCCAGCTTTCTGATTTCGCTCTCGCGAACAACGAGCTGAGCTGAACCCAGATTTCCTTGCCTCGAGGTTCTGAAAAACGCCTGTTCGCGGACCCTCTCGTTGTCAGGACAAAAACCGACGAGCACGTGCAAGCCACCGTTCTTTTCGAGCTCGCGCGAAGTTTTGAAATCAGCCCCACGTCCAGCAATGTTGGTCGCTACTATTACATCACCCGGACCCACGGTCTCACGGGTAACGTCAGCCGTCTCCTCGTCCTGGAATTTTTTCAACTGGATTTTGCAGTCCCACCACGTCTGCGAGCTTATGATCGAGGCGAGCTGCTCTTCTAGTTGCATCAAATCCGCTATCGTCTTGCAAATTATCAGAACCGCACGGCCTAGTGGAAAGACAATAGGATTTGGACCTTAGTACTACGTTCAATTATTTTCATCAACGCAAAAACAACGATCCTCCCAAACTTACCGGTATTGCGTATTAAGCCGACAGTCATGAGGGTGACCTCGTAGCTCCAATCGTCGTCCGGCACGACGATACCCTTTAACTCCTTGAATGTTTTGTTTCTGTAGGTAGGGACCCTGGCGTAGTCGACGCTGTAAATGGAACTTAACAGTAGCTGCTCGGATTTCGAGCCCAAAGTGCCAGTCAGCCCAAAAATCCTGTAACCGTACTTCCCGATGAAGGCGTAGTTCGAGACACAGCTGCTGGTCAAACTCTCGGGAGTTATGCGTACGTTGTGCTTTATCTGGACAAACTGGTGTAGTCCATACGACCAGACGGTGTTTTTTAGAGTGACACCGGTGTTGCTGTAGTCCACTGGGACGATAGATAGCTCGCCGTTAACTTCTTTCAGGGAGTACTGTTCGTTCTCGTTGATGAAATAGCGGGCGCGGATTGCATTGCTGATCCACTTCGGTATCATGTTCGAGACGTATTTCAGGCAGTGCGTTGGGACGAACTTTAGGTCTAGATCCTAAGGCAGATGGCAGTGGAGAAAAGTTTCGATTAGATCACTCGTTTGCGATTCGGATATGCTTCGTTGTTTTTTTTTTCCTACATCAATTTTTTTTTTTGTTACACTATAGTATTCCTCGAAAGAAATTTTTTTCTTAGAGTTCACCTGCAAATTAGCCTTTATCCTTTCCTCCGTGCGTCCAACCATGGACGAATCGAAGATTTTGACGAACTCACGGACGGCCATTTCCTTGGCATTCCGTACGTCAGCGAAACCGTTCAACTTATCCTGGAAGTCGTCCATCAGGTCGGATTCGACGCTAAGCAGCTCGCTCCAGATCCTCAGATAGATGTACTTGAGATTCTCCATTCCGGGGAACGGCGAAGATATCTTGAGAAATTACTTGTTGATATAAAATCGCCCAGTAGTATTGCATTTTTTAAAAATTAAATTACCTTGGCAATGTGACGCCCGTTGTCCACGAGCATGTTGTCCACCTCGTCCAGGATAACCCGGCCAAATTGCCGGCCGCTCATCGTCCCCAAACCCTCGGCTGTATCTCTAAAATCGATGCGCGAGAGGTAATGTTCATCAGCAATTCCACAATTGACGTTTCATAATTCCTACCTCAGGTAATCAAACTGAAAGTCGCTTATGCTTCCGTAAACAACGTCCGCCAGGTAACACTTTCTCGGTCCGGTGGCGTAGGTCTTGTCTGGTGCGTTCGAGGCGACGCTAACGTTGAACATCGTGTAGAACAGCTTGCGACTGTCAACACCCTCCTGCGCGAGGACGGCGTTGCTCGTTATCACGTCGACGCTTTTTTCGCCCTGCAGTATCATCATGACCGCGAGGAGCGACACGATCACCGTTTTCCCTACAGGAAAGCCAACAAAAGCATTGATTTAAACCATCAGTCCTTACATAAAAACTATGTTGTACAGCGACGCTCGATCTCACCTTCGCCACTTTCGATCTGGCAGAGCTTGCCGCGCGAGTGGTTCGAGCAGCTGAGAAAGACCAGCATGGATAAGACCTGGGGGGCGCGCAGCCTGTGACCACCGGTCGCGAGCTCGTTGGCCCGGTCCATCACGGCCACGGCCTCGCAGAGCTTGTCCACGTCGAAGACCCTCTCCGTCTGCCTGCAGGCCTTGGCGAACTCGTTGATTTGCGCTGCACCTCGGGTGGACCAGAACTCGTCGTAGTACTTGCTTATCAGAGGCAGGCACTCGCGGATGCGCCGTGTTTGGGCTGCGAGCTCCTCCGCACTGGTAGAGTCGTCCGCGTGGGCGTCGAGCACGAGTTCGGACAACAGCCGGTCCCAGTCTTTGATTTTCTTGTCGGTGGAGTCGGCTTTGGTCTGCAAGGGGGGATATACATATCGATATTGAGGCTCACTCGAGGGCCGAGGCACACAAACTTTCACGGTTCTGGTCGAAACCATACCCATTTTTTTAGTCATCAGAACGATGTATCAATCGATTTTTTCTATACGTTCTGACCATATTAATTTCGGGGACATTGCGGATAGATCGTGATCGAGAGAGCTTGTGGCGTTTTTATTTGAGTATATAAGGCTCGGGATTCGTCGTCGGTAGCTTATTTCAATCAGCGCCATCTAGCGGACGATTATTCTCGAGAAAACTGGTGGCTCAGAAACCCTACGGACGTTTTTTTTTTGGGTGGCGAAGAAAAGCACAACTCAGATTTTGTCGTTGATAATGAGATAGAGAAATCCGAGTTGTGTTTCTTTATCCGCCAAAAAAGTGGACGAAGAAAAGCATAACTCATATTTCTCTGTCTCATGGGAATATAGTTACCTAAATCTGACTTGTGCTTTTCTTCGTCACCCAAAATAACAAAACGTTCGTAAGGTATCGGTCCGATTCGGGGTTCGTCGGTGGCCTATGTACTTTGAACTACTAAGTTTTGCCAATAAAAATTAAAAAATCGTTAATTAAAGTGGGTGTGCGGAAGTGAGGCTGAAAAAAATTGTTATCTTGCAAGTAAAATAGGAAGAACGTGTGCATTATCGATTACAATGTATCTTTATCCTTTCACATAAGGTTATATATTAATGACGTTACTGTATATGTATATTTATCCATGGTCCTAATGCGATAAAAACGTTTTACGTAATAAGCAAAAAGACCACCGTGTGGGCCAATGAGTACCTGTTTTATATGTACATACAACAATGCAACATAACCTCAAATTACAGAATTAAAGAAGCATTTTTAATAATTAAACATGTTTTCTATCGATGTAAATTGGGATCTCAATCTTACACTTGTATGATATATCGCACAGCTATAATTGTATCACTCCTAACAGTCCTAGCTGGTATCTACGAAAAAAATACATAATAATTATAAAGAAATGAAATGTATCAAGATAAGTATTATGAAAGTACATACTTGGAAAAAAAAAAAAAAAAAAAAAAACAGTATAGTTTAGATTTGAAGCCCAGAGCGCAAAAGTACATCCGGCGCTTTGACCGTTCATCTATCGGAGACTTGAGATGCCGGTTAGTTATTAGCCGTACATAAAGTGTTTAACCAGGTATAAGAGCTTCAGTTGAAATTGGAAATTTTATTCTCAAATTTTGTTGTTTTAATTGTTTTAGTGTGTATTCCTCGAAATTCCTCATTATTACAAAAATTATTATCAACACCGACCGTTCGCATTACCGATCGTTCATGGTATTATTGGTAACTACTGATGCTGCATCGAAGTTAACGCCACCTGCCTTATGGGGGGCCTATTACAGCTGGGGGACGTGAGCTTTCAGCATCAAGAAACTGGCCGCTTTGGCCTAGCTTCTATATACTTGAAGAGGATATATATTCTATAATCTCTGATCTTGCTGACCTTGTTTGCTTTCGCCTTAGACTTGACAGCCAATAGTGCCTTTTCGACGACCACGACGACGTTAGGCGGCTCAACATCAGCCCTCATGAAATCAGGTCGCCTCGGCGACTTCTGCTGCTCAAAGTAGACCTTTATTTTCTCGTAATCGAGTCGCAACAGATCGCTGACTTTTCTGAGGGCCCTTTCTAGCTCCTCGTTCATCTCGGCCTGTGCCAGCACTGCGAAGATCTTGGTGAACTTTTGCATCTGCTCGGGAAATCTGCGATTTGTGGGGACATTACCAAATAGGTGGTTACATGCGTGGTATTACATTTATGCTCTTAATTTACAGTGATCGTTGGGACTCGGTGGCTGAATCGACAAAGTAAAACATGTTTGTATACTCTATTACTTGATTGTTTCAATGGTCCAGTCTATCGAGGTAATGACCAAAAAAGCACCAAAGGCCATTTTAATCATACAATTTGTAAATGGTTGAACAATTTCTTTTTCAGACAAAAAATGTGACGAATCTCGCGAGATAATTTTTTTTTTTTTTTTTTCAATATTTGGTAAGCCAACAAGAACCTACCTCTCCTGTATGTCAAGATTGTAAACTCTGTTCCCGTTGTCGAGATCAATAAAGTCGTTCTTATCAAATTTCATGCTCTTGGCAACTTCAGAATTGACATAAAAGTTGTTTCTGGCGTTTTTCAGAGCCTTTAGCGTTTTGTGGTCCGACTCGTACTTGAGATCCTGGTCCTTCTTCTTCGCCTCGGTCTTCAGCAGAGACGTGTAATTGCTCGACAGGACAAAGGTCTCTTTTAAAAGTTTGGTGCAGCTCTCAAGAAAACTACAGAGACTCTCCCTAAAGATCTCGTAGCTTCGGTCGCTCATTAGATCGGTAGCCACCTCCTCGAGGCCGGAGAGCAGGTACTTTTGCAGCCACAGCCGGAACTCCCTCTTGACGCTCTGCACTCCGTACTGCGTGCAGAAGCGCACTTTTTGGAACTTTTCTATCAGCGGACCCTACACGATTTGGATATGTTTCAAAAGTTTCATACGTTCTATTACAGTGCCGATACGATTATGAATCGAAATCGGTATTGATCGGTGAAAAAAAATCATCATGAAACCCCACTGACCTTGATGATCTCCGACTTGAGTCCCTTGATCAGCACCTGCAAGTTCCTCAGGCATATCGGGCCCGAGCTGCTCTCGTCGCTCTGCTCTGTTCCCCTGTGACTGTCGAACCTCAGGCTCCTCTCATCCCTCAGCCTATCCCCAATGGCTTCCCTCAGCTTGTTGGGTATCGGCACGCCGAGCGAGTCCTTGTACAACACCACGACCGAACTGTACAGGTAAGTCACGGCAAAGCACACCCAGTGCTTAACGCCCTTGTTATAGATTGCAAAGAACGGCGTGTCGCGCACATCGATCTTACCGATCTTTTCCAGAGCCGCGCTCTTTGACGGATCGTCGCTGGTTATGAGACCAAACTGCCTCTCGAACGAGCACTCGTACATCCCGAAAAGGTACTCGGCCACGCACACCATCTCGATCTCGTCGTACTCATCGTTGGAGGCGATCTTGCGCAGCGTGTCGGTCGTTATCTTTTCCGCCAACGACTGATGCACGACCTCGGATGGATTCGTCATTTTCTTTTATTCTTTACTTTTTTTCAGATGCCAATTTGTATATTTATTCACGGTTTCTCCGTCAGTTTCATGATGACCGAGAACAGTGGACCGTGGCAATAACTATAGTTTTCAATTTGGCACGTAAATCAGAGAAGCCAATGAAGTAGCGCAGCGAAAAGTATCCGCTAAACAAATTACTTGTGTCGAAAAGCACCTATGCATACAAATAGCCGATTTCTTCTTCAAGATCACTATAGTACCGTTTAAGAATGAATATATAACTTTCTCCTCGCAATCAGATCACAGCAGTAATCACAGCCACTTGTGCAAGAAAAACGGATCACAGTAGGGTTTCAAACGAAAAAATGTAAACGGTGAAAAAGATCAAACTGTCGAAAAGTAGGGCTTTGGAGTACATTGTGTTATACAAGCTCGCGGAGCACGTGCAGGGAGATGTACGTACATACACGACTTTTCTCGTCGAGCGTTCGGTTGTTAACTGAACGACGAGTGGAGCGCCCGTAGACGCGCTTGAATTGGTTATTTTTAACTTTACTCGTTGAGAAACCAGAAGAGAGCGACGCGAGAAGGGGTGACGCTGGGTGCGTGTGTTTTGAAACCACAGCCACGACCATTAGCGTGCACTATTTTAAAAATTAGACTAGTGGATTAAGAAGCCGAGGAGTTCGAGGTATAGGTACGTGCATTCGGTCCAAGCGAATTGATGATCTTTGAATATCGGAACACTTGATTTACAACTAAGTGGATTAAAATTGTCGAGACTTTTTTTTTTTTTTTTTTTTTATTTGATTTGATTTTAAGATTTATCGTCATTATTTTTTTCTTTTGATTCCGGAAATTCCCCGAAAATTTATGAGCCCCTCGTGAATCACCAGAGCGAGTTTCCGGATTCACTCATTACCACGTCATAAAAATACTCGCCCGAGTGATTTGCCAAAAAATTTCCAACAAAAATAACATCGCTATTCACGATCTCGAAGGTCCTGTATCACAGTCAATCTATGAAAAAAAAAAAAAAAAAAATAGAGTTAGCTCAATTTCAACGAGTAGGTAGTTCCTCTACTCGTGTAAGAAAAGAAAAAGGGGAACGGTAAATAAATCACGTTGGAGCTCACTTTACTTTCCAGATGTGTCACGCACATCACAAGCGAGCTTTCCGTGCCGGAGATGATCTCGTACACAGTATCGAGCCGCCGTCCCAGTTCTGAAAGTCCCTCCCTCCGACCAACCGTTTGCTTTTTCCTTCTTCTCGGACTACATGCCAACGAAAAAAAAAAAAAAAAAAAAAAAAAACAAATGATAATAACGAGTTTACGAATTCGCTAACAGTTGCTACCTGCTATCCTCGGTTATATAAAAAAGGTACGCCCGGAATATCTATACTCGCGATCATAGCTTTCCTTCCCGTTCCGATGAGGATAGATACCTAATTCATTTGTTAAGTCGATAAGCCAACTTCAGTCCTTCCGTCAAATATACCGACGTCTTAACCCACTCGAGCGCCCATTCGTCTCTCGAAGCGAAAATCGGTTAGTTCCCGGTACATCTCATTCGAATCGAGGGGGTGTTTTTTTTTTAAGATCGCACCACACAGGTGGGTCCATGGAGGACAGTGGGGGTAACAGGTACGACTCAAGGTCAGCCGGTGACTTGCGCCACGATCCGCCGAGGAGATACAAAGAGTAAGCGGTCTATTAATATTCATCCCGATGTGGATGCAGAGAGTAAGAAATACATGGATAATCAATCGCCGCGAATTTTCCTTCAAGTTTCAAGCGAGAAGACGAGTACGAGCTGCACCTGCCGCCCAAAAGGTTTCTCGAGAAGATCGAGGATGCGACGGAGGCACCGGAGCCGCTTGTAAATATACACGCACGCGCGGACCGATCTTTTGCCGATTTTGGGCCATAGTGGCACTGTTGTGTTTGTTTTTGCAGACAGGTTTTCTGGCAAAGCAAAAGGAGATCAAACGGTTGGTTTGCAAGCCGTACTATCCAGTACCGGATGTTGTGGACCAGCCGTACGAGACTCCGAGGAAAAATCGGTTGATCAAGGAGAGGCCTCTGAAAAGTACGTGTGTGTTACTTCAACAGTTTGTTTTTCGATGGGCGTTGATGAGTTTCCTTTTTCGGTGATCCAGTCCACGCAAGGACAAAGGGTAAGGTGCTGGAAGAGGAAGTGGTACCGGTTGCCGTGAATAAAGCCGAGGTAAAATTTGCCGATCAGTTGGAGTTAATCGAGAACTTGAGGTCCGATCCGAAGATCGGCTTTTACTACATGGTCTACGGAGTCGAGCGATCGTCGGAATTTTTCACTCCCTACGCGCTCAAGTAACTATTATAGTGACTCTCTAGGTATTTGTCGAATTTCGTGCGTTTTTTGTGAATTCTTTCGCAGAGTGGTGCCCTACAAAAAAATCGGCAAGGTCTACATGACGATGAGCCCCGATGGGGTCACGCAGTACAGCTCTACGGAAGTAACCTTCACTCCCATCGCTGAATGGGAACGCGAGTACAGGTTTTACGAGCTTGTTACGCAGGTAATGCAAACTTTCGCGGTGAAAAACTACTTATTTGCTCTAACTTTGTCTGTAAAAATCGGTAGATCAAGATGTTTAAGGATTATTTGAAGTGGAAGTCATTTTACGTGTGGAAAAAAGTAGTGATGTATCGCAAGGTCAAACGCGCCATGGATCACCTCAATAAAAATCTGTTTCTCTGCGACGGAATTTTACGCGACGTTCTATTGAAAATCAAAGGGTTGTGCTGCAGATTTTTAAACTCCTCACTGGTCGATACTTCAGTTGTGCAGAATCATCCGCTCTTTGGTTTTGTTGAGATTCAAGTTAGCTTTTTTTTTTTTTTTTTTATTTTATCGAAAAAAGTACTAATAGCTAAAAAGCGTCATTGAATTTTAATTTCTTGTTTTCTAAAAGTTTGCCAAACTGGAATACATAAAGGACCGATTGACCGAATATAGATCAATCGTGCAGAGTATCATAAATGAGGCGTCTCTGAAGTCCCTTCTCGAAGCCGGGTACACGCCCGACGATTCGAACATAACGTTACAACAAACGGTGCTTGGAAAAATCGGTAAGTAAAGAAGGACAACGTCCAAACGTGCAATACTCGAAGAATTTTCCATCAGGGGGCAAGGTGAGAATGCCAAAGGATGGCGTATTAAAGATGAGCTACACCGATCAAGTGAAGAAACGCAAGAGATGTTTCCGCATATCGAGGTAAAACATAGCGACCGATCAACGATTTCTAATCCCACCGTTTCGCAATGAGACAAAAATCCAATCCTCAGCTTAATCTACCTGGTCGACTACTACCAGCTGTTTGTGCTGCAAAATTTTTTGCGCAACACCTACGCTGAGCTGATCAGCATTCTCGAGAAGCACACGAGCTACCTACCACCCGAGAGCGAGTTCGAGAACGCGAGCGTTGGTTATACTTTAAAGAGCTCGAGGCCCAGTTCATCCAGTGCGGAGGAACAGGTACACCAGTTTTTTCTTTTTTTTTTTTTTTTTTTTCTTCTTTTAGTTGTAATTTTAATGGTAAACACTTGATAAGGGAAAATAAACATAAACCTTCTAGTACCCCTACTTCGTGGTAGATTTGATGATCGATCCGGCGCTTGGAGTCGTGCTGGATCCGCACGAAAACGTCTTTTGGCACGTCGTTACGAACTTACAAGACACTTGGGAGGAAACATTGGTTGATGTCAAGCCATACCTCTCAGACGAGCTTTTTCACCCTTTTACGAGGTTCGGTGTAAACATAAATAAAATTCGATCGGTTGACCGGCGATTACGATTTATAAAAAAAAATCGATCCATTTTTAATAATTTTGATTGAAAACATCATCTGGAAAAATTTGTTTTCGTTCCATCGTATAAATGGTTCAACTAGATTAACTCGATCGATTGGCATGAACTAAAAGCAAAAACGTTGCAAAAACGTTGCAGACCTCTGATAAACAACAAAATCGAGGATCCCGTGCGTAGCGAGCCGCCAAACCTCCCGCGAGTCATAAGCGAAGACCCGCACCTGTTGGCCTCCAAGGAGAAATTCAAATCCATCCTCGAGACGAACTTCAAGGCGGCCGAGCGCTACTGCGCGCGCTTCGCCCACATCTACGCGAGCTACAAAGCAGCCAGGAGCCTCGAGGAGAGCGAGATCCGCGCCAACGATAAATGCGACGTCTTCCGCAGCTGGTGCGACCGCCTCAGCAGCGACGAGCAAGAGATCAACAGCGCCGTCGACGAACAACCGCTGGGGATCTTTTACGTCAAACTCGGCCGGTTCAAGGAGTGCGCCCTGCCCGCGACCAACGAGAAACAAGCGATACTCGCCAATGTCATGCCAGAGTAGGGTTTTTTTTTTTTTTTTTTTCTTCATCACAAAATGTACGTGATGAAACTGTTTCGATTAGGCTGGGAAAACAGCGCGTTCTCTCGCTTCGGGAGGAAGCCACGGACGCCATAGACTTCCTCAAGTCGGACCCGGTGTCTACCGAGGAATACGTCGAGTACATAAAATTCATCGACAGGGTGCAGCAAAAGCTCGACGGCATGGACAACCAGATGGACTTTGTTAAAGATCTTTACGATATCATGAGCGAGTACGGTATAAGCGTCGATCCGGAGGACATGACGTGCTACTTGGTAATTAATTGTTTGAAAAAACCCTACCCCTCATTCGGTTACAAAATTGAATGAACGCTCGTTTAGGGTATCAGCGTTTATTTTACGTCCCTGAGGCTCAAGGTCGAAAAGTGCCTCGAAGAGAGGACCAAGCTCATCACGAGGTTCAACAAGCAAATACAGAAGGACATTAGCGCGCTTATCGACAAAGTCCAGGACATCAACGAAGAAGTCGCGGTACCATATACATATATGTATACGCTCGTAAATCATTGTAAATTGGCCACAGAGGCATTAAACATAAAAATCAACTTGTTCCAGCAACCTTGGCTGCTGGACAGCGAGAGCAACGCGGACGTCTGTCTGGAGACCCTGAGGGAGCTCAGCGATCGTTTGACCAAGTGCGCGAACCTCGGGGCCGACTATCGCTCCTACCAGAAGGCCTTCAAGGTCGAAATGACGCGGTTCGACGTGCTCGATCAGGTGTTGAACAACGCGAAGCTGCGCACGCTGCTTTGGGAGAGCCTGGCCGAGTGGGAAGACGTGACGGCCGGCTGGTACGAGGCTGAGTTCGACCTGCTCAACGTCGAGGAGCTGAACGCCTTTGTGACCAAGTACCTGAAGAACATCACGCAGTTCGAGAAGGGACTGCCGGCCAACGACATACTGCCGGTGCTCAAAGGTGGGGATCGAACTTTTGTACTGGAGCTACTGGAAAAACAACGTAGAAAGATTTCGATGTGACGTTTGACAGAGAAAGTCGAGATGATGAGGGACAAGCTGCCGACGATCGGTTACCTGCGCAACCCGAACTTCCAGCCGCGGCACTGGCTCAAGATCGAGACGCTTTTAGGGCACACGTTTGATCCCGACGTCACTTTGAGTCTGAACCTTCTCGAGGAGCTGAAGGCCTTTCATTATCCTGACGAGCTCATGGAAATATCGGGTGCCGCGAGCTCCGAAGCTGGCCTCGAGCTCATGCTGAAGAAGGTCGAGGACGCCTGGAAGACCATCGACTTTGCCGTCGTCAACCACAAGGAGTCCAAGGACGTATTCATCCTGGGCTCGCTCGAGGAGGTGCAAGCCACTCTGGACGACAGCAATATATCCATTCAGACGATCGCTGCGTCGAGGCACGTGGCGCCCATCAAGCCTAGAGTCGACGACTGGGTCAAAAGACTGGATCTCTTCTCAAAGACTTTGGTGGGTTCCTATAGCTCCCCCCCCCCTTTTTTTTTTTTTTAAATTGAAACATCACATTGTTGTCGCGTATTATTTTCGTTTAGGAAGCTTGGCAATACTGTCAGCAGCAGTGGCTGTACCTCGAGGCCATATTTTCCGCTCCGGACATCCAGAGGCAGCTGCCGATCGAAGCCAAGCTATTCATCATCGTTGACAAGTCTTTCAAGGAAATCATGAGAAAAACCGAAAAAGTAAGCAACCGCGATCGAGGATGAAAAAAAAAAAAAGGAATATTTGTTATGTAACTAAGCGCGATTGTCTCCTCCAAAGATGCCCTTGGCATTGGAGAATTGCACGCAGCCGAGTCTGCTCGAGGCACTCCTCGAAAACAACCGCAAACTCGATCAGATACTCAAGTGCCTGGAGGCGTACCTCGAGACGAAACGCGTAGCGTTCCCACGCTTCTTTTTCCTCTCCAACGACGAAATGCTCGAAATCCTCGCTCAAGTAAGACCTCCGAGCTAAATAAGTATACGACGTGTACCCTGGCGTGTATAATGTACCATGAAAATAACGGTACACCAGACGCGCGATCCACACGCGGTGCAGCGTCACCTGCAAAAGTGCTTCGACGCGATCTATCGCCTGGAATTTGCCGGCCAGCTGCCAGGTGCCGAGGGATCTTCGAACGATATTTTGGCCATGCTATCGCCGGAAAGCGAGCGGGTCGAGTTGACTAAAGGTCTCAAGGCTCGGGGCAACGTCGAGGACTGGTTGGGCAAGGTCGAGACCGCGATGTTTGCCAGCCTCAAGAAGAGGATGCAGGAGGCTATGGTGGACTACGCGAAAATGGGCCGCAAGTTCGTCATATCGAATTACCCGTCCCAGGTCGGGATACTATACTGTATACTTTGTGCTTTTCGTCAAGTGCGTTGTGGTGAATGTTATCAGTGAAGGACTCTGTGGGGTTGCTCAATTACTCTGTTATAGGTAGTTTTGACGGCGTCCCAGATATACTGGGCGAGGGACGTGCACGTGAACTTGGAGTCGGGCGACAACGCCGAGAGGAACATGAAAAAGTTCGAGAAGAAGTGTTACGAGGTAAATTTGTGTAACTTTGTGTTCCGCATAGCTTGTCCACTGAATATACTTATGATTTTGAAAAAAAAAAAAATCAGAATCTGAACGAACTCGCAGCTCTGGTGCGGGGTGAACTGCCCAAACTGGTGCGCGAAGTGATAATCAACCTGATAACCGTGGATGTGCACGCCCGCGACACCATATCGATTCTAGTGGAGAACAAAGTCTCGTCCAGGTAAAACGTTGTCCCTTTCCGAGCTCTCTCTCTCTCTCTCTTTTTTTTTCTTTCCTCCGACACTTTTTCAGTTGATCAAAACTAGCTCGAGCTTCGACTGGACGAAAGCCTTGCGCTACTACTGGGACAACAAGGCCGATCGGTGTGTCGCGCGAATGAGCAACGCGGAGTACGCGTACGGGTACGAGTACCTCGGGGCTCAGAGACGCCTTGTCATCACTCCTCTCACCGACAAGTGCTACCTTTGTCTCATGGGCGCGCTCCAGTTGGATCTAGGTACCGAATGCAACGTATTGTATTTTATTAAAAAAAAAAAAAAAAAAAGTAGAGTGAAAGAGCCATGATTTAGGGGGAGCACCCGCGGGACCGGCCGGCACGGGGAAAACGAAACGACGAAGGATCTGGCCAAAGCGCTGGCCATCCAGTGCGTCGTCTTCAATTGCTCCGAAGGACTCGACTACAAGGTGGATTATTAGTTTTTTTTGTTTTTTTCAAACTCGTGCATAAATGTGGCTGTCGCGTTGGTGCAACAGATGATGGGCCGATTCTTCTCGGGTCTCGCGACCTCCGGGGCTTGGTGTTGCTTCGACGAGTTCAACCGCATCGATATCGAGGTCCTGTCCGTCATAGCGCAGCAGCTGATAACAATAAGAAACGCCAAAGTCGCTCGAGCTAAGGAGTGAGTATTTTTCAATTGGATCGATGGCGGATGTACGCGTTTTGCAAAGTATTCACACTGAAACTGGCGTGTAAAACGACAGATTCATGTTCGAGGGTCGAAAAATAAAGCTGGTGAGAACTTGCGCGGCGTTTATCACGATGAACCCGGGATACGCTGGGCGCACGGAGCTGCCCGACAACCTGAAATCCCTCTTCCGCCCCATTTCGATGGCGGTGCCAAATTACCGTTTGTACATCCATGCCCGTCGAATCGGAGATCTCCCGAAAACACGTAGATGTAACTCACATATCGTTTAGAGCTCATCGCCGAGGTGACTCTGTACTCGGAGGGCTTCGAGTCCTCGAAATCGTTGGCCAAGAAAATGACCCTCATGTACACCCTCTGCAGCGAACAGCTGTCCCAACAAGATCATTACGACTTTGGCATGCGGTGAGTGTACACGTATGTATGATTTATTTATATACTATAACTCTAGTTTTTTGACAACCGAGTATGTAACACAGGGCCGTGAAGAGCGTGCTCGTGATGGCCGGGAGCTTGAAGCGCGACAACCCCGACAAGCCGGAGGACGTAGTTTTGATACGAGCGCTGCGAGACAGCAACCTCCCGAAGTTCCTGACGGACGACGCCGAGCTATTCCAAGGTATCCTGTGCGACCTGTTTCCCGGCATCGTCCTTGCCAAAGAGGACTACGGTGTGCTCCAACAGACGGCCGTCAAAGTACACGTCATCGCTGTACATGACATACACGTGTATAATATACTTGCTTACCGATACTCCGAAATTCGCGGCGCACGCAGGTGATGCAAGAAGCAGGCCTGCAACCCGAGGCTTGCTCGATCAAGAAAATCATCGAGCTGCACGAGACCATGCGGGTGAGGCACGGAGTCATGCTGGTCGGCCCGACCGGAGGCGGCAAATCCACCGTGCTGCGGGTAAGTTGTGCGACATGTGGACCACATACGAAGGACAATTATGAAACGTGCGGCATCTACTTGGCATAGATGCTCAAGGACACGTACACGCGGCTGCACGAGATGGAGGTTCCGAGTCCTTACTACAAGAAGGTCAACATGTACGTTTTGAATCCCAAAGCTGTGACGATCGGAGAGTTGTACGGCGAGGTCAGCCCGGCAACCGGCGAGTGGCACGATGGCTTGCTCGGCAACATTATCCGGCACGCTTGTTCTGTAAGGACACCTTTTCTTTTTGACTCGGGTGTAGGATGGGGACAAAAGATATTCCAAGTTGAAAAAAAAAAAAAAAAAACAACAACAACAAACAACAACAACGTTGATGATAACAGGCTACGACGGATGAGCACCAGTGGTGCGTGTGCGACGGCCCGGTAGACGCGGTGTGGATAGAAAACATGAACACGGTCCTCGACGACAACAAGATGCTGTGTCTGGCCAACTCCGAGAGGATCAAGTTCACGCCTTACGTGCACATGGTCTTCGAAGTCGCCGATTTGGCCCAAGCTTCGCCGGCTACGGTCAGTCGTTGCGGTGAGGCTGCAATTACACATTCAATTCGTACATCGGTATACCTACAAGGTATAAATGTATTGTATACTATACTACATCACATCCATAGGAATGGTGTACCTCGACCCTACGGAGCTCAAGTGGCTGCCACGCGTCAAAAGCTGGCTCGCTCGGATGGCCGAGAGGATCGCGAAAAAAGAGGTTTTGGCCCTTTTGCTCGACCTCTTTCAGAATTATGTCGAGAACGGACTGAAATTCTTTAAAAAGCACTGCGACCACGCCATATCGCAGGTGAGTACACGTAGAATTAACTATCGACATCTTGCCATGTAAATTGAAAAAAAAAAAAAAAAAAAATAAAAAATAAAAAATAAACACATCCATAGGTCGACATCAGCAAGGTCGACACGCTGTGCGCGCTTCTAGAGAGCTTACTTCTCGAGACGGACGTGATCGAAAAGACGTTGGATCAATCGAGAGTCAAGACGTTTGTCAACCAAGCGTTTGTCTTCTCGTACCTGTGGGCCGTGGGTGGCAACGCGCTCGACAGTTCCCGCGAAACCTTCGAGCTCTACGTCAGGGACCAATTCGAAAACAACATGGAGGCGCGGTACCAATCACGGGAATAACGATGCACAGCGCGTGTCCAGGAATTAAAAAAAAACCGAAAAATCATGTTTCCTCCAAAGCCTGCCGTCGTCGGGCAGTCTGTGGGATATGTTCGTCAACAGCGCCGAGCAGCGCATGGAGGTCTGGCTGAAGCTCATGACGGCCTTCGCCTACGACCCCCAGCAGCCGTTCTTCGAGATCCTCGTGCCTACCGTCGATACGGTCCGTTTCGGCTACATCATGCAGAAGCTCGTCCAAGTGAACAAGCCGGTCTTCTTCACCGGCGGCACCGGTAACCAACCGATCATATGTACACACATTATTATCAACAAGCTCGTTCTTTCGATTGGATAAAAAACAAACAAAAGGTGTGGGAAAATCGGTGATCGCCAAACTCGTTCTGAGCGCGCTCGAGGGGTCGGGCGTGTGGCTCCCGATAGTCTTGAACTTCTCGGCGCAGACGGGCAGCGGCCGCACTCAGGAGATCCTCGAGTTGAAGCTCGAGAAGAAACGGCGCACGGCACTGGGCGCCCCGATCGGCAAGCGCGTCTGTCTGTTCGTCGATGACGTTAACATGCCGAAATTGGACACCTACGGCTCCCAGCCGCCGATCGAGCTGCTCAGGTGGGTGATGACAATAAATAATGTGTATGCACGTAAAACCTTTTGATGAAATTGAATTTTTTAAAGGCAAGTCCTTGACTCCGGTGGGCTGTACGACAGAGACAAACTCTTTTGGAAGGACATCGAGGACGTGGTATTGGCCACAGCTTGCGCGCCACCCGGTGGAGGAAGGAACCCCCTGACCTCTCGGTTCGTCCGCCACTTTGGAATGCTCGTCATACCCTCTCCGACTGAAGATTCCCTCAAGGCCATATTTAGGTACACAACACGCGTACAGAGGAATAGTTGCTATAAAGTTCCAAATGATGTATAAATGAAAGAAAAAAAAAAAACAATTAACAGAACAATCTTGAGAGGCTTCCTGAAGGACTTTGCCCCACCGGTGATGAGCAGCGGTGACAAAGTAGTCGCCGCCGCGGTCGAGGTGTACGGCCGCATAGCTGTCGATCTTTTGCCGACTCCCGAAAAGAGCCACTACATCTTTAATTTGCGAGATCTGTCAAAGTGCGTGCAAGGAATCATGCAGGCCGACATGGGAGTCGTCACCGAAGCCAAACAGATGTTCAGGTGGAATGCATTTTTTTTTAAATTAATCTTTTTTTTTCTACAAATTTCACGCGTATGCGTCAAGAGTCCAAATTTGTCTTTGCAAATTATAGCTCGGTAACTCGCAACGAGCATAAATTATTAAAACTACCAGCAGCCGAATCATTAAATCAGCTCGCTCGCATAGCAGCGTTATTATGCACAGTGACGGTAAAAATGAAAAAAAAAAAAATGAAAAAATGTTGTTTTGGATGTCCGGTCCCAAGGTTGTTCTACCACGAATGCCTGCGCGTCTTCCATGACCGGTTGACCGATACGTCGGACAAGAGCTACTTTTACCGTATGCTGTCGAGCGTGTGCTCGGGCACCTTCGGCGACGACGTGCTCGAGCTCCCGGAGGACAACGCCAAGCTGGGCTCGCAGCCGCCGCAGCTGCTATTCGGCGATTTCCTGGTGTTCGGGGCGGCGCGCGAGGACCGCTTCTACGAGGAGATAGTCGAGCTGTCGCGCGCCAGGGCAGCCCTTCAGGAGTACCTCGAGGACTACTGCATCGTCTCGGGCAGGGAGATGAGCCTCATATTTTTCGTCGACGCGATCGAGCACCTGTGCCGGCTGGCGAGGATACTGAGATCCGAGAGGGGCAACGGCTTACTCGTCGGCGTCGGTGGCATGGGCAAGCAGAGCTTGACGAGGCTGGCCTCGCACGTCAACGGGTATCGGTAAGAAGAACTGCAGGGTTGTTTTTGGGGCTAAAGTTATTTTTTTTGCCATACTTTCGGAAATGATTTATCGCGTGGATCACAGTTGCCAACAGATCGAAATCAGCCGGGGGTACGACAAGAACTCGTGGAACGAGGACCTGCGCCGGTTTTACTTTGGTCCCGGAGCCCTTGCCGAGCCGGCGACTTTTCTCTTCACCGACACGCAGATCGTCATGGAGGAGTTTCTCGAGGACATCAACAACACTTTGAACTCTGGTAATCACCAAGACTAACCATCCGTGCGTGAGTTGCCGTTTGGAATGATTGAAAAAAAAAAAAAAAAAATAGGCGAGGTGCCGAACCTGTTCGAAGCGGAAGAGCTGGAGCGGGCGATCATAGCTACCCGGCCGGCGGCCAAGGAAGCCGGTATCGCGGAATCGAATCGCGACGCTATCTACCAGTTCTTCATAAACCGGGTCAGGAATAATCTGCATCTGATGTTGTGCATGAGCCCCGTGGGCGACGCTTTCAGGTACCACAGCTGTTTCGATGAAAAGTAAGATATACCTATGTAGCTGTGGGGCGTTTACTTTAGGCGTCGCTGTCGCATGTTTCCGTCCCTGGTGAACTGTTGTACGATCGACTGGTTCTCCAAGTGGCCGAACGAAGCTTTGCGCTCCGTGGCCGTCAAGTCCATAGAGATCGTCATTCCCGACGAGCCAGAAAAGGTCGAAGCTTTGGCTTCAATTTGCGTTTTGATGCACGAGGTGCGTTGATTTTAATTGTTATTGCGATAACGCGACGGACACAGCAAGAATTATGCATTGGTAGAGCGTGGAAGTGATGACGGTGAGATTCTTCGAGGAGATGCGCCGTAGGTACTACACGACGCCGAGTAGCTACTTGGACCTGCTGAAACTCTACCTGAGCACCTTGAATCGCAAAAGAACGCAACTGGATACTCTGAGGGGCCGGATCGTCAACGGGTTGAACGTAACTCGCTATTATTACCGATTTCGAGAGCGACAGGTCTATATACTTGTGTGATTAACCATATTGGAATGCAGAAAATTAAGGAGACGAACGTCTCGGTGGCGGTGATGAAGAAACAACTGATCGAGCTCGGGCCGCTGCTAAAAACGAGCTCGGAGGAGGTGTCGAAGCTGATGAAGGTCGTGGCGAAGCAGCAAATCGAGTGCGACAAGGTCCGGACCGTCGTCGCCGAAGACGAGGCAGCCGCCAAGGTATGAGTAAAAGAACACTTGGTTGATCGAAGATGATCGTGAAATAATAACGATCCATCAAGGCAGTGGCGGACGAGACAGCAGCTCTCGAGTCGGAGGCGAGGAGGGACCTGGAGGCAGCACTCCCGGCGCTTGACGAGGCCCAGGCTGCCCTCGCGGCTCTCAACAAGAACGACATCAACGAGATCAAGGTGTTCAACAAGCCGCCCCAATTAGTGCGCTTCGTCATGGAAGCCGTTTGCTTGCTCCTAGGAGAAAAGTGAGAAGCCCAAATCGTGCTATACAAATAACCATCAAGGATCACGCCCTTAATCATGGGTAATTCCAGGACGGACTGGCCGACGGCTAAACTCGTGCTCGGCGACGTGCGTTTCCTGGACCGGCTGATGGCCTACCAAAAGGACGAGATCAGTGACAAGCTGCTGAAGAAGCTTCAAGTGTACACGATGCACAAAGACTTTCTCCCGGAGATCGTGGCCAAACAGAGCAAAGTCTGCAAGTCCATTTGCATTTGGGTGCGAGCTGTCGACGGATACGCCAAGATCTTCCGCGTGGTCGAGCCTAAGCGGAAAAAGTACGTTCCATCGCTGTATACACTTTGTAATTTTTTTCTCCTCATGTGAAAAGAAATTTAGTGGTAATTTTAATACCCAGACTGGAGGAGGCTCAGATCGAGCTGCAGGCGATCGAGGTCGTGCTCCGCGAGAAACAGAAGCAGTTGGCCGACGTCGAGAAACAGAGCAAGGACCTGCAGAACCAGTACAACGGGGCTGTGAAGCGACTAGGCGATCTCGAGTACAACATCAAGCTGGGCGAGGCTCGGCTTGGCAGATCCGGCAGGTTGACCTCGGCTCTCGCCGACGAGGAAGTCCGATGGAACGAATTGACGATCGTGAGTTGATTTAATTCGCACACCCAAACTCGATGCGTGGTTTTTGACGCGAGCTCTCGCTGCTCGCAGGGATTCGAAAAAGAGTTGGACTGCATGGCGGGCGATACCCTCGTCGCCGCGGGTGGCCTGGCTTACTTGGGTGCCTTCACGAGTGTCTACCGCGAGGAACTGCTGGCCGTGTGGCTGTCGCGCTGCAGGGAGCAGTCCATCCCCACCACAAACAACTTTAGTCTCTACTCGGTACTCGGTGATCCCTACGAGCTGCGACAGTGGAACGCTTGCGGACTGCCCAGGGACCAGGTATGAGCTACGTTTTTTTTTTTTCATTTACACGTTTCATTTACGTTGCAATAAATATATATATTTGTGTAGGTCAGCGCGGAGAACGCGATCTTGGTCACTCAAGCGGGACGCTGGCCCCTCATGATAGATCCCCAGGAGCAGGTATCTGTTTTTTTCTCCATCAAAGGGGGGGATCACTCAACTAAATCGATCCGATGACACACCACAGGCGAACCGATGGATCCGCAGCCTGGAGGGGCCGAATCAGCTGAAGGTGTGCAAAATGACGGACTCGAGCTTCATGAGGATCATCGAAGCTTGCCTCAGAACAGGAGCGCCGATTCTACTGCAGGAGGTCGGTGAGAGCCTCGACCCGAGCTTGGAGCCGATACTACTGAAGCAGACTTTCGTGCAGGTATATGCATATGCTCATGTACATATGGTGAACGGTTTCGAGATCTCTGAGAGACATATATGTATACGCATATATTTTCAGGCCGGACGGACGCTCATCCGGTTGGGCGACAACGACGTGGAGTACGACAATAACTTCCGCCTGTACATCACCACGAAGATGGCGAATCCTCACTATCTGCCGGAGATCTGTATAAAGGTGACGATCGTCAATTTCACAGTCACACCAAGCGGGCTGGAAGATCAACTGTTGGCGTGAGTATTATTGTTAGTACACATTGTATAGTTTAGTTGGAGCAGGACAAAAAAAATAATACACGTGTACGTCCATCAGCGACGTGGTGCGCCTGGAGAAGCCAGAGCTCGAGAGTATGCGCAACGAGCTGGTGGCCCAGATAAACGCTGACAAGAGCCAGCTGAAGGGCATCGAGGACCGAATCCTGACGCTGCTCTTTAGCACGGAGGGCAACATCCTCGACAACGAGGAGCTGATCGAGACGTTAAACGAGAGCAAGGAAACCTCGTCGATAATAGCCTCGAGGCTGGTGGACAGCGAGGCCACGGAAAAAGAGATAAGCACGGCTCGCGAGGGATACAGAAGCGTCGCCAGCCACGGCTCGGTTCTGTACTTTGTCGTCGCGAGTCTCGCCCTCGTCGATTCGATGTATCAGTTCTCGCTCAAGTACTTCAATCAGGTGCGATACGCGTCGTTGCTTTTTCACAATATTTAAAATTAGATGAGTGACGCTTTGCTGTTGTTGACGCATATACACGGGTGAAATGAAAATGAAACCAGAGTGCGGTCAGCGGTGAAAATAAATCGTCACCGGCTCAATCGGTGATTTTACACTTTTGGCTTGGATGAACAATTCAAGATTCTTCTTTGCCAATCTGTTATATCAAAACAGTTACTATAGATGTATAATGACCAAGAAGTCAAATATTACCGAATGCAACGTATTGTATTTTATTAAAAAAAAAAAAAAAAAAAAAAAAAAAAAAAAAAAAAAAACAGGTCTTCAACAACGTCATAGAGACGAGCGAAAAGACGGAGGAGCTTACGGAACGGCTGCAAATTCTCTACGACGAGATAACCCTGTCGGTCTACACGAACGTCTCGCGCGGGCTCTTCGAGCGCCACAAAATCGTCTTCAGCTTCATGATGAACGTGGCGATACTCATAAACGACGGCACCATCGATTACGCGCAGTGGAACTTTTTGCTTCGGGGACCCGAGCAAATCCGGACGGTTCGTACTCGTTGGCGTGCAAATTTTTTGTTTCCTCTCACCCGGCGTGCACTAATCGCCGTTGGCCTCTCAGGACAAGAAGCCGGATTATCCGACGCTTACCGATAACATGTGGATCTCGGCCAACTACCTGGTAGCGAGCTTCGAGAGCTTTGAAAAGCTCATGGACGACATGTTCAAAAAAATCAGAGTGAAGATCGAGATTTACGAAGAAGTGAGCTCTACATACGACAGTCCCCCTTTTTTTTTTTTTTTTTTTTTTTTGGGACAATTTTACATAGCTACACACACCGATGATTTTGTCGATCATCGCAGGAGATCAACGTTCTACCGCAAAACAGCGCGAGAGCGCAAAACGACTGGGACGCTTCGCTGACGGACATTGAAAAGTTGATGCTGCTGAAGGCGCTGAAGGAGGAGAAGCTCATTTTTGCGATCACGTCCTTCGTCAAGAAAAACCTCGGCCAGAGGTTCATCGAGTCGCCGATGATATCGCTGCCCGTTCTGTTAGTCATGGCATGCTAAGAGCACATATAAATATGAACACAAAAATATGTGCCATTTTTTTTTTTTTTTTTTTCAACTTTAGGTTCCCCGACACGTCGAAAGTGACGCCCTTGGTGTTCGTTCTGAGCACGGGCTCGGACCCTTTTAGCGCCTTCCTAAAGTTCGCCAACGAAATGAATTTCAGCGACAGGTATGAGAAAAACCTTATACCGACTCGTCGACTCGAAAGGTGTGATTTTGCCAATCGTTTGCATTTCCAGGTACGAGGCTATCTCTTTGGGCCAGGGCCAGGGTCCGATCGCCGAGTCCCTGATAAAGCGTGGCTGCGAACAGGGTAGCTGGGTCTTCTTGCAAAACAGGTACCAACTGGAATTAAGTACAGAGTGTTGATAAAAAATAAATAAATTTGTAGCCCACTACATAAAATATACGTACAAACTTGTTAACAAATATAACTGTGGAGAGTACAAAAACTGTTGTTGTGTATACGTCATTGTAAGTATATACATGGTCGTACAGCCACCTGGCGACTTCGTGGATGCTCTCGTTGGAGGCGATAGTCGCGGAGATCGCCGAGATGCCGGAGCGCGTGCACGAGGACTTCCGGTTGTTTCTGAGCTCGATGCCCAGCCCGGGCTTTCCCGTGTCGGTGCTGCAGAATTCGGTCAAGGTGACCAACGAGCCGCCCAAGGGACTCAAGGCCAACGTCAGGAGGGCTTTCTTTGAGCTCGAGGAGGACTTCTTTGAGGATCATGGTCGGTGTGCTACTTGTTCGATGAAAAAATACATTTTTTTTTTTTTTTTTCTCATTGATTAATTAATCAATGAGAAAAATCAATCTAACGAAAAATCAATTTAACGAATTCGTAAAACAGAACTGGAGGACAGTTGGAGGCGCATGATCTTCGGGGTCTGCTTCTTCCACGCCATCATACAGGAGAGAAAGAAGTTTGGGCCGCTCGGCTGGAACTTGACCTACGAGTTCAGCGACAATGACCGGGAATGCTGTCTGTTGAACTTGAAGATGTTTTGCGTGGACGAGACAGTTCCCTGGGACGCTCTGATTTACACAACTGGTAAGTATAACTTGATTTCTTGGATGAAATTTTTTTTTTTTTTTTTTTCAATCGTTTTTCCTCGAATTTAAAGGGGAGATCACGTACGGCGGAAGAATCACCGACAACTGGGATCTGCGCTGCTTGAAGACCATCCTCGACGGCTTCTTTTCGCCAAAGATTCTCGAGCCAAGTATACGAACAGCATGAATTGTTTTCTTATACACTCGTATAGACGTGAGGTACAATTTAAATCTATGAATAAATAGCTTACGTGTACTCGCCGTCTGGAACGTACTACTGTCCAAGTTACGAAAAACTCGGGGAATACCGCGAGTTCATCGACGAGTTTCCCATTATCGAAGATCCCGAAATTTTCGGCATGCATGAGAACGCAAATATCGCGTATCAGGTTTCGACCGATTACTGCATGTAGAACGTTATCGATTTTATTGCATTTTCACATTTCTTATTGGCTTGTAATTTTTTTACGACCAGCTGAAAGAATCTAAAACTGTGTTGGAAACCATCATGGACGTCCAGCCAAAAGTGGGCATCGGAAAGGAAGGGAAATCGGACGCGGAAGTCGCTTACGAATTGGCCGACTTGATAATGGAAAAAATCGCCCTGAAAATAGACATCGACACTTGCAATCTTCGACACTTAAAAGTATATAATATGTAGCATAATCGACAACTAAAAATTAGCAAAACTAACGATAAATATAAAATTGTTATAGAAAGACAGTGCAGGTCGGCTGCCATCCCTCACAGTCGTTTTACTGCACGAAGTTGAGCGGTACAACATTCTTTTGTCGAAAATTCACACGTCCATGGAGAATTTACAGAGGGCCATCAAAGGGTTTGTTGTCATGTCCGAGGAGCTTGAAAACGTCTTCAGATCCCTAGTCAACAATCAAGTGAGATTTTTTTTTAGCGATTTAATAGATTCGTGAAACGATTTTCTTAAAAATGGCCATTTCGTAACAGGTACCCCAAATATGGCACAATTTGAATGTCTACCCTTCGCTCAAAAGCTTAGGCAGCTGGATCAGAGATTTGGAGCTCAGGATCGATTTCATTAATGTAATAAAAGCACGCACGCAACACTCAAATATGTGTGGGGGAAAGACGGTTTTCACTGTTGTACGATCGTTTGATTTTTTCATACAGGTCTGGTTAACCGACAGAAAGCCGATGTCGTTCTGGATATCAGGTTTATCTTTTCCGCAGGGATTCATAACTGGGATGCTGCAAACGCATGCCAGGAAATACAACATCCCCATAGAGCAGCTGAAACTGGACTTCAAAGTTTCTGATGTGTTTCTCGATCAGGAAAACATTGAGTTGGCACATAAAAAGGCCGGGAAAGATGTAAGATGTCAGATATATGGGAATATTTTTTTTCTCTTGCCGCATACCTCAACTAATTTAATTTAATTTCAGATGCCAGGCATTTACAAAAGTTTAGAGGAACCAGCAGATGGACTGTACATACACGGTCTTTTCATTGATGCAGGCAGATGGGATCCAAAGTTAAAGGTTCTCGTAGACGCTAACAAAGGCGAAATGAATCCACCATTACCGGTTGTGCACATCCTTCCGGTACTTGCTACACCAGAAAACGATCCGCGATACGTCAGTCCTTTGTACAAAACTAGCATTCGTGCTGGAGTACTGTCAACCACTGGACATAGTACAAACTTTGTTATGCCTGTGCTGATACCGTCTTCTCGACAGCAGGCTTATTGGATACTAAAAGGAACTGCCTTACTGATTCAGATAACGAATTAGGAAGTTGAAAAAATTCTTCCAAAATAGTAATAAAGTATATTTAAGTCAGCTTGATGTTAGTTCATTATTTTTAGTTTTTAAAATTCACGTTGTATACACCAATGTATTAATATTCCTAGAAAATATTAAATAATTTATTAATAGTATAATCTTAAGGTTAATATCACACAGTGAATTAATAGCGAGTTGAGAAAGCAGTTCGCGGATTTCAGACTATCAATGTAAGATAAGAAAAATACTATGTTTCTTAAGATATTTCAATCAGATGAAGGCACTATATAGTGGCTCAATGCTTTTTGTAATTTATTTCCATTTCTTTTCTCGTAATGATGATTGAATGGTAACTGTAGTCACCCATGTCAATAGTCCACATTAGAGCCATGTATGCCGTCAACAGAGAAGCCATCATAAATCTATCAATGCTACAAAAAGAAATTACCTACTATTATTAGCTTGCAAACTCTTAAAATAATTTTTAATCAAACATAAACCCCCACCTCATGAGTGGATGTATCCACAGTATCATCAGAAATCCAGTAAAACTAGGATGTCTCATATGCATAAAATATCTTTGGAGCTCTCTGGACTTGAGTGCCATAGGGCAAGGTCTACCCGACAGCTTGTAATAAACTTGCTTTAAACCAGCAAGCTCCGAAATGTCCATCATGATGCAACCAATGTAGACTATGCACCAGCCAATCACTTGAATTAAACTCAGTATGTACCACAATACACCACCCTGTAAATTATTGAAATTC
The DNA here is from genome assembly GCF_000648655.2 of Copidosoma floridanum. The sequence goes on along the minus strand of NW_019379486.1, from coordinate 2,244,561 downwards.
CACAGAAACACCCAAGGTACGGGCATCCAAGTGGAGATCAAAAAGTGCAATACAGCAGATGCACTAATGTTGTAAATACTGCGTTCAACATCTTCCACATTGAACTTGGCATACAAATCTTTAACAGAGTCACTGGCCATGACAGAGTGTTGCAAGATGAAAACGCTTATGAGGCCAAAGTTTATCAGCGAGTGCCATAGTGCTTTGACAGCTAGATTCTCTCCTATGAGAGTTATCGTTCAAATTACTAATCAACGCTATTGGGAAAATTAATAAATTACTTTAATTAACCTTACCTTTTTCTGACTCGACGTTTTCATCATAATCGATTCGTTTGGATAAAAAATAAGTTAAATGACAGAGAACGTAGAAGGTGTAAAAAAAACTACAAGTACACACCGCAACTCTTAACACTTTAGTGAACATTTCTTTTTTTTAAATAAGACACTAATAGAAGAAAAACTTTCAAACCAAATAAACTATTTTATGGTTGTCCTATGTACTACACTACCTTGGTAGTAATAATGAGAATTCCATTTGTGTTATAAGTATGTTGACGAAAGTTGGAAAATAAAGTGTTTACATTGGTCGGTCTTACACGTTTAGGTTATGTTACAAGATAAAGCGATTGATAACTATAGATAAGTACATGTGATTAATGTGATTTACATTTGTGATGAGGGGGGTGGGGGACAGATCTACCCCAAAGTTTAAATATGCATGAGGTTAATTTTTAGGTAAAAGATTAACTATTGGATCTCACTAAATAAAAAATACGTTTACTACAAAGAAGTAAATTTTAAGTATAATAAATAAACAAAGAACCCAACCTTCTCTGATTAAGTGAGATCCAATGCTCCATTCTTAGGAGACTCTTTGTGTGACTGAACTTCTTTTTTAAGTCTTTTTTCTTCAGTTGTCTCTTTTCGACTGATTACTTTACATATCTATTTAATCATTGTTTAAGATTTCTGTAACACAAATTTTGTTATGCTCATATTATATAAGTTAACTAATTATTTAAACTATAAAGTTAAAGGACTGTGCTTCCATGAGTTAATGGTAAAAGGTCCAAAGTAGTGTAATTTTGTAAATATGGTAGATTTTACAAGCCGTATAAGATAAGTAGAATATTTATCTACTTGTAGAGGTCGATTTTTGGATAAAAGATAGATTGTAAACTTGCCGCAAGTAGCACAAAAAAAAGTCAACTATATATCGTCTATTTATAAGATTATTTGCGGCTGGTTTATCATAAATAAAGTGACTTTACTGTAAATAGCAATAATTACTTGGATCAGCGCCATCTAGCGGTCTTTATTTTTTGGTCAAAAGTGGCTCCTAAAATTCTGAGTCAGAGCAATCAGGATTGGAGCCACTTAGTCAATTATAAACCAGCCGCAACTCATGATACAGCTATAAAATAAAAAAATAACGATACATGTGTTTTTGGCGGCAAGTTAACAATTTATTTTTTATCAAAAAATTGACCTTCTATGTATTTATACTTTTGAAGATAAATTTTCGAGCATAAAATAAATTGTTAATTTGCCGCCAAAAACACACGTATCGTTATTTTTTTATTTTATAGCTTTATCATAAGTTGCGGCTGGTTTATAGTTGATTAAACGGCTCTAAGCGCTACAGCTGTGGTTCAGAAGTTTAGGGCCACTTTTTAGTTCAGAAATCCGCAACGCTAGATGGCGCTGATCCAAATAATTATTGCTATATTCGCAGTAAAGTCTTTTTATAAATAATATACCAGCCGCAAATAATTGTATAAATATAAAATAAATAGTTAACATTATTTATGCTGCTTGCGGCAAGTTTGTAGTTAATCTTTCACCCAAAAATTGACCTCTAAAAGTACACAAATTTTACTTTTACTTATATGGTTTAATAAAATCGACCGTATGGGACTATTGGGACTACTTAGAAGTGATTACTAAAATTACTGCACATAATTTCACGTATATCTTACACCGTGCTCTCTTTACCAGAATGATAAATTCAGAGGCTGTATTCTGTAACCAGCAGCCTAGCACCAGCAGTTAAGTCACGTATAGCCCGTATAGGTCGTGGTAGTGACAGTACATTAGTAATGAGTAATTTAAGTAATTAATTACTAATTGTCTAATTAGTACAGGTTGACGCTAGCGCCGCCCAACCATGCGGCGTTACCACGACCTACGTAACTTAACTGCTGGGTGGTGCTGGCTGGCAGCATTTGCGGAATGGAATACAGCCTGATGTATTGTATAGACCTATAGACTTCATGCAAATGCAGATTGCAGACTGTATTTAGAGTTTTTTGAGACACATCAGAAATCAGAACAACAGAAGAAGACAAAACGGAGCTGTGTGTGTTATAAAAAGTATATTTGAGCACGAGTGCGTGCTTCTTTGAAGTTTCGTTTTGTTTTGGGTGGCTTATCGACTTCATCAGCCTCATCGCTGACTTACCTTCGTCACCATTCATTTGCACTTGCCAGACTACTGGATGAAGCTTTTCGTGCGAAGATAACAAACTACTTAAATGCCTCAACCGCAGGCTGCTTACTTTCGTTGTGTTCAAATAAATATAGCACGGAAGCATATAGTGATAGGTGCTTGAAATACTTGAATTTAAAGAGCTGCCTATACTCGTATTACTGGTGCTACGCTGCCAACAGTGCCAACGATACGTATAGAGGTACTTGCGGGTTCATACTTACTACATACACACTGTACAATCCCTCTCTCTTTCTTTCCTTTCCTCGCCCTGTTTCCTCTCTTCCCTGTCTCCTGCTTTATACTTGCTTACAGATATATACCATATACAGTTACCCACACACATACACTTGCTCCAAAAAGCAGTTTTCGGACCATACAACAAACACCCCCTCATGCACCTTGTATCATCTCCTCTTCCTTTCCTCGTCTGTGAAAGATTGGATAAAATGACCAGCAGCGAGACAAACAACACCAGCAATGAGAACTCGGCGACCACCACTACCACCACCTCGTCGTCGTCGTCCTCCTCGTCGTCATTGTTGTCGACAACAAATATGACACTGAACAGCACCACACCGGCTACGAGTACAGCGAGTAGTGGAAATGGAATCGTAGGAGGTCCCAGTGAGACTGGTAAAACTGGTGCCAATGGTACTACAGGTACGAGCAGCAACGTGGAGACCGAGTACCGAGAGATCAACTCTAAAAATGCTTGGCCCATCCTCTATCAGGTCAGTAGTGTGCTATTAAATACAAGTATTATAGGTACTTCCATTGCTTCTATTTTTTTTTATTTTTATTTTTTTTCTTAGAGCTTGTATGTAGGGACTATATCAAGGTTTGTGATATGCACCGGGTAAGATAAATTAGAGTACACATACCAGAATTGAGGCTGCTGTACTTTACTTATAACCTAAGCATTGCATCTTCATTTCTCATTTCTTATGATTCTTAAATTCTGATGCTCCAGAGAGAGAGAGAGAGAGAGAGAGAGAGAGGAAGTGCGCTTGACTCTTTCTCTCCTTGACCCTTTTTCCAGCATCTGTATGCACTACTTTTTTAAAGTTAAAAAACCAAAAAGGTTGCCTGCAGTGTTAGCCCTATACACAAAATGATAAAACACATATTTATGATGTACACTACACTCGTAAATGAATTTACCTGCTTAAAAAAATTATACTTGCAGATGCTTGAATCAGTGTACACTATTCATGAATTTTCTTTTTCACACTGAAATCAATTTCAACTACTGTGCGTTTTAATGTTTTTTTTTTTCTTCATGAATGCATATTAGCAAATAATTTTTGCACCTATACAAGTACAGACAGGATTATGTACTCCTATCATTTTTTTCTTATCAAAACTCTATGCAAGTATACGGTATATATGCAACTTTCTTCTCATGAAAAATATATTTCTTCATCACTTGCTGGTAATAAATAATGAGCACTTCATTAGCCGGCAGCTAGCTATTTTATACTTAGTAAGTAGATCAGATTTTTTTTTTTACTATTTTCACTCAACTTTTACGTACAATATTTAATTTATTTATGTATTATATATCTATATAATCCTGCATCCTTCTTGGTATTCGTCATCCTAGCGTCGTGTCTCTCTTGTGCTTATTTATTACACACATATATTATTATATCGCTCACTACTCCAATATGTAGTATACTGCACATTTATACATATGTATATACAGGTCAACGAAGGCCGATGTACAAAAGGCCTCTTTTGTTCTTACATTCATTTCTATCTCTTAAGAATTTGTTATTTTCCAACTCTTGCTGTTGTATAAGTGCACAATCCTCTCACTGTGGGTACCACTAGGTATTCGTGTAAGATATCTAATCATTCAAAACGTTTTCTCGGTCCCTTAAGGGATTAATAAGGGATTAAGTAATGACGAATTGGTTATTTTGAGGAAAGAACCGTCATGGTATAAAAATATTAATAATATTAGTAGATCGTGCTGTGATTTTTGAGATTAAATCGAAGAAAAAAATGTTTGTTTGCGTTAAAACAAAAATTTACGACAATAAATCACCAATTGCACTTTTTACACGAAAATTTCATGTCCCTAAATACTTCCTATTTTTATTTTAAATGCTGCTTTCATGGCTCGTTTCTGTATACATTATAATGTAGGTGTATAAAGAGGGGTATGATTCAGAGGAAGTGTAGAGTTACACTTGATAATGCAACCCGCTATATGAAGTATCAGGTCACTTGTTTCTCTTTTACCTTTTGTTTCTTTGACTTTTTTTTTCCTAAGTGTAATTTTGACTAGGCTCGGATTAATACATCTCTATGTTCGGGAGGATCTCTGAAAAAAAAAAAAATTATCTTGTCCCCAAAGTTTTTGGGTATTGCCATTGATTGTTTTTTTTTTTTTTCAATTGCAAAAATTTAATAGTAAATCTACCCATTAATATAAAATGTATGTTAATATTTTATTGATAATTAAATGTTGGGTAAGATAAAAGGCTTATATTTCGCCAAATCATCAGTATGAATCAATTTATTCAATATTCATAAAGAAAAATTTTTAGTCTTCTTTCAAAACCGCATTAAACATTCAGCAGTAATAAATTTTTCAAACTGAACGTGCACGGTAACTTTAATCTAATCACGACCTATCGATTTTCCTGGAGTCTACGCTAAAGTTTTTTTCCACTGCTTCATAAAAGAAAGTCCTAAAATCTAATAAAGTAGAACTATAATACAATTTACTTAATTTAATTCAACTTAGTGGCTTGAACCTCGACAGGTCACTAATCCCTTTCCCGTGGAGTCAATGAACCTGTACTACGAGAAAGTTTTTTTGCACACGAATATATTTGAAAAAAAAATTTCTCATGCTGCGCTGTGCTATTATTGCTGATTCATACAGAAAAAACCTTGTTTCCAAGCTCAAATTAAGCCAAGGCAATCCATCTATACTGTAAATTCTTTAAATTTCTGTTTCTTTTTTTTCTTTTTTTTCACACGCGTTTGATAAAATTTCAAACTTGATTTTGTTTCAAGTATTGATACTTTATACGAATACTTTTGTTATAAAACACATTTGATAAAAAAAATTTTTTAAATAGCTTCTCAGTATTTGTTCGAAAATTATTAATTAATCTTCGGTGACTCATAAATTTCGTAGTAGCATATTGACAAACCAATAATCGATAATTGCATTGATTAATACTTGCACGATGAGCTAAAATAGAGAAATCAGCAGAAGAACTTACTGTTATTCATTTCTTCGACACCTCCTTGACATTTTTCCTTCTGGAGTTAGCTGCAGAAAATTCATGACTTTTTTTCCGCCAGTGACCTCGTTACAGTCGCTGCTTCAGTGACTCATTACAGCCACACTTTTGTTTTGAAGAGCAAAGTTTTTTGTGTAGTTGCAGCTTTGAAACATCTATCTTTTCATTTAGCGATTCTTAATAATTGTTACATAAGAATACTCGTTTCGTCACACACATTTTGTCTCTTTGACTACAATGGTCACAAGCGTGAAATCTTTAATTTTTTTTTT